>JACCIX010000859.1:0-83139 GCA_025506515.1 Flaveria trinervia
TGACTTACAACAAAAGATACCTGAGTACTTCAGGTCTATGATGACTTATAAGAGAGAAGTAAAATGATGCTTTGTAACAAATCTCATGATTTCACATAGTGTCAACAGGTGTGAGTGTGTAACTTAACAAACATTCAACCTGACAAGCTAAAACAACTCAAAAGTACTATGATGAATACACATAAGCATGTATGTTTAGTTTGATCACAAAAATTTACTTTTTGAGCATAATAGTCCGATATTGTCTACACATCATATCTGATCATGTCTAGAATATATTGATGAGTGAAGTATGCAACTGATCTCACTAATGTACTATCATTTCTCACATGATGCAAAACATAATCCTTTCTAAACGACTCTATTTTTGTATTTTTTATATATATTTTTGTATTTGATTTTTCTATCAAAAACATAAATCACACACACACAAAAATATAAACAGTCAATTAACAATGAGAGTATCACTTATTATGATTTTGATGTAGGGAGATCACATATGATTTATAAGACCAATTGATTCTACTAAATACTCAAACCGTCCTGAGAGAATGCTTTAGTAAATAGATCTGCCAATTGTTTTTCTGTTGCAATTTGAATCAATTTGATTAATCCTTTTCAGAGTTATCTCTAAGAAAATGATATCAAATTTTGATATGTTTTTTTGAGTGTGAACAGGATTAGCTGTATGAACATAGCAGCTGTGTTATCAATGTAAATTGGTGTTTTAAGAAAGTTAACCCATAATCCTGTAATTGATTTTGCAACCAAAGGATTTGAGAATATCCTACTGATGCAGCAATGTACTCAGCTTCTGCAGTTGAAATAGAGACATTTGTTTGTTTCTTACATTGCCACGAGACTAATCTGGGACCAAGAAATTGACACCCACCCGAAGTAAATTTTCTATCTTGACAGCATCCACCATAATCACTATTGTATATCCATATAGTTCAAAGTTACCCTCGTAAGGATACCAAATCCCTAAGGCTGGTTTACCTTTAAGATACCTGAATATCCTTTTGACAACAATTAAGTGAGATTCTTTCGGGTCTGATTGATACCTGGCACATACACAAACAACATACATAATGTCTGGTCTAGATGCAAAGATACATCAAGAACCAATCATTAATCTGTATAATGTTTGGTCAATAGATTTTCCTTTTGGGTCAGGTTCAATCTTGGTGTTAACATCTGCTGGAGTTCGTATGGACTGACAGTCTTGCAACTTAAATTTCTTTAAGAGTGTCAACAAACTTTTCTTGATTGATGAAGATTCCATCTGTAGTTTGCTTGACTTGAAGTCCAAGAAAGAAGTTAATCTCTCCCATATAACTCATTTGGATCGAGATTTCATGATTTCTTCAATTCATTGCACAATTTTGGACAGGTAGAACCAAATATGATGTCATCAACATACACTTGTATACATAAAAGTTCATTATTATCCTTCTTTATGAATAAAGTTGCATCAATTTTCCCTCGTGTGTATCCATGTTGGATTAAGTGTTGTGACAACGTCTCATACCAAATTCTAAGAGCTTGATGAAGTCCATATAAGCTTTACTCAGTTTATATACTCGATGTGGAAATTGTGTATCCTCAAAGCCTGGAGGTTGCTTCACAAACACATTGTCAGTGATTGGACCATATAGAAATGCACCCTTTACATCCATTTGATACACCTTCAATTTCATGAATGAAGCATAAGCAAGAAAAACTCAAATTGATTCAAGTTTTGCAACTGGTGCAAACACTTCATCGTAATCTATACCTTCTTCCTATGTGTATTCTTGTGCAACAAGTCTCGCTTTGTTCCTTATTACTACACCACGATCATCAGTCTTATTTCTAAATAACCATTCCGTGCCAATTGCATTTTCTCCATGAGGTAGATCCACCAAATTCCACACTTTATTTGCGGATTGAAGTAATTCTTCTTGCATGGCTTCTATCCAACCATTGTTAACGCTTCAGTAACATTTTTAAGAACAATTTGAGAAAGAAAACAAGAGTATAAGCATACGTTTGCTTGTTCTGATTTACTCCTTGTTGTTCTCTCATTCAATGAACCAATAATCTGAGAAATTGGATGATTCTTGTGAATACGAGATGTAGTAATCTCATCCATTGAACATTACATCCATATTTGTTTGATTCAAGTTGGAAAACTCATGTATCAAGTAGAAGAATGTGGATTGAAGTTTGGAACTTGAGTAGGTGAATTGACAAAGTAACCAAAGTTACCTGTATCAACTACATCACCTGAAATGGATGATGTTCCAGACTCAGGTACACAATGTTCCAGACTCTGACTGATCTGAAACTGTATTTTCATGGTTTTGTATTGTTGAATCCTTGACAAATGACAAAAAGGGTAGACTGAGCTTGAATCATCTGGGTCATCAGAATCTGAATCTTCACGAAAGATCCAAGATCTCCTCTTGAGTTCTTCTTATCTATAGAATCAAGACAATTTGGTTGATCAAACAAATTAGATTGAAAAGAGTTTGATAATGAATCTAAGTCAAATAACCATGCAGAACCATTTGAAACTGATGGAAAAGAATTTCCAGAAATTTAACGTTGAATGTTTTAGGATTACATTTGTCTAGAGTTGTAGACTCGATAGGCTTTTGAAACTGATGAATATCCAATGAAAAATCCTTATCAGATTTTGCTTCAAATTTCCTAATTGATCACTTGAATTAAGAATCATAACAGGACAACCAAATGATTTTAAAAAGTTTATGTTCGGTTTTCTGCCAAACATTAACTCATATGGAGTTTTCAGTTTATCTTTGACGATTAAGATTCGATTCTGAACGAAACACGCAGTTGATATTGCTTCATCCCAAAAAGTGATAGGAATTTTTGCATCAGCTAACATAGAACGAGCAGCTTCAATCAGGTTCTATTCTTCCTTTCGGAACTCCATTTTGTTGAGGAGTTCTGGAGCACTGAACTGATGAGCTATCCCTTTGTGCACAAAACATTTCAATGTTAGCATTTTTGAATTCCGTTCCATTATCACTTCTTATATTCACTTTATTGTCTAATTGATTTTCAACTTTAATGATAAATTCTTAGTAAATCAGCTGTTTCAGCTTTGGCATAAATGAAGAAAACCCATGAAAATCTTGTGAAGTCATCAATGATAACTAAACAATATGATTTTCGTCCAATACTCTTGACGTTTGTTGGTCCAAAAGATCATATGTATCATTTGGAGGGTTGGATGTTGAGTTTATAGGCTTGGACTTATAAAATGCTCTGTTCTTGAAGTTGAATGACCGAGACGTCTATGCCAAGTTGAGCAGTGATCATTTGTTGCAAACTTCTTAGATGGAGTCAAATGACATGATTCCTGCTACAAGCTTGTTCATGTTCTTGAAGTTTGAATGACCGAGACGTCTATGCCAAAGCTGGCTTTCATTTTGATGCCTTTGCAATTAGGCATGTTGTTTTAGTTGAAGGATCAACTTAAGACATATCTAATTTGTATACATCTCTGTCTCTCTTAGCTGTAACGATCACCCAATCTTTGCTTATCTTGAAACCTGGCTTCAAAATATAACAGAATGAATCATCAAACAGAATAGAATAAGATTTGTCACATATTTGAGATACGCTTAAAAGATTAAAGTTCAACTGTGAACAAAAGTTGACTTTATCAAAGCTTTTTATCCCATGGATACTGTTCCTTCTCGGTTATTTTTCCTCCAGCATCACCACCAAAGGCGACGTGAGTTACATCTTTTGACTTAAAGTCTTGTAACAAGGCAGTATTGCCTGTCATGTGCCGACTACACCCACTATCCACATACCATGTATTGATTGGTCTTTTTCGGCGTACCTGCACTACAAGAAAGAAAGTAAGTTGAAATATCTACCCAAGCCGAAATGGTCTTGGGCTTTCCAAATTTATCAACAATTGTAAATTGTTTATAATGGAGATTATTCAAATAGGTTTATTTTTTTTTGAATTTACCAATTTTATTTTGAAAATTGTTTGATTTATTTTTGTGAACATTCATACCATTTGATTGATCATCTTTTGAAATGTATTGATGACTAACATTTTTATTATCATCCTTACAAATCTTGGTATGAAGTGTTCTTGCATGTTATGTTTTGAGCTCACATAATTGTTCTTCGGAAAAGATCTCAAACCTACATTAGGTTGATTAATGTCTCTTTGAAATCCATTAGTTTGATTTCTCAAATATTGTGGATTAGCAAATCCTTTGCTCATGTTTGATTTTGCAAAGTTTCTAGTGAGAGATCTATTTCTAAAGTAACAATTTGCAGTGTTGTGAGTCTTTTCATCACAATAAGTACAATATTTGTTATAATAAGAATCTACTGTCGAATGATTTCTCATGTCACATATGTGACAGTACTTGTTGAAGTAGCACTTAGTAGTATTGTGATTTTTCATATCACAAATTTCACAGTACTTTTGTGGAGTTGAAAACAACTTTTTGTTAACTTTTGACAATGACATAATGTTTGATTTTGGTGTCAAATAGTTAAACTGTTGTCTTTCATTTTTCACAGTTTGATTTTGTGTCAAATTATTGTTCATTTGTTTAACATGAACTTCTTTCTTGAATATATTAGGAACAAATCTTTTTGCTACAAGGAAGTCTTTAAATCTGAACTTGATTTCAGATCAGAGTTTGATTTGTTCATAATATTGCTTTATTATTTGGGAGAGAATTCATATTTAACATACCTGCTGACACAATTTAATTGGTTTTAGTTTTGATGTTTGATTTGTTGCTTTAATCAAAATTTCTGAACTTTTGTTTTGTTCAGATGTTGCTTTTGCAGATTTCTTTCTTCCTCTTTGATTCTTTGATTTAGAAGAACTTGGTTTATTTTCAGATTGAACATCATTAGAAGAAGATTCCTTTTCTCATGGAAATTGTTTCATATTGATGGTGTTTGAATCTTCTGATGTTCCTATCTGTTGTTTGTCCTTGTTTTGAACTCTCACTTCTTCTATTACATATGTATGTTGTTTTGTTGTTTTGGTTCATTTGATTTTATCTTGATTGGATGACCATTTTTGATTTTTTCTTGATCTTTTCAACAAATACATGAACATTTTCTTTTTCTTCTTCTGCATTCTTGTTTTTTATCTGGAAGGCTTTAGCTTTGCTTTATTTTCAGGTGAATGATCATGAGTATTGAAATTCTCTGGTAGTGTGTTTCTGATAGATTCAGGCATAGGTTCATGAGTGAAACCTAACCCTGCTTTTTGTTTATCTTTTCTTTCACTGATTAGTTTTTCTACTATAATTTTTGAACTCTTTACTTTTGCCAGATCAACTTGAGTAGCAGCATGTGCTATTTTCTCTTGTTCAAGATTCTTGGTCATCTCTTCTAGTTGTTTTGTACAATTTCTAAATCTTTGATTGTTTTGTTCCATGAAGTTTGAAGAGAGATAATCTTTTGATCTGCAGTTTTAGTTTTATGATTTAAGTTGGTTATGCATAGATTCCTCTTGTTTTAGCTTTTCATAGATTTTGAATGAATAGTTTGTGTAGTGTTCAACATGTTCATAGCATGATTTGGTGCAAAGCTTTTCTCTTACTTCTCATGGTATTTTAGGAAATTTTGGAACTGTGGTTTCAGGTTTTGAAGTAGAAGAGTTAACCTTGGTTGATCAGACTGAACCATTAGAGCTACTTCCTCTGTATCCTCTTTAGGATCAGACTTGTCACTCCAATCATAGTCATCTTCCTCTTCATCACTTTCCACTTTTGGGTCATTGTTTTCTGGCCAATCTTCTTCTTGAATTTCTGCAATAAGAGATAAACTTGATGTTAATTCATTTGTAAATTGATCTGCATATGCGCCCCAATCATATCCATCTTTTATGCTGACTACTAGAGCTTTCTTTGTTTCATCAGATGATTTGGTTTCATCTTTAAGCTCTGGCATAGGAAGACTTTGATAAGGCTTTTGAAAAGTCTTCTGAGCTTGTTGAAACCTTTGATTGTTTGAGCTTGATTGAGCACTTCCTCCATTATTCCTTGGAGCTTTGCATTCTCTTGAGAAGTGTCCATAACTGTTGCAGTTAAAACATCTAGCTTTTGACTTGTCAAATCCAATAGTCTTGTTTGCACTAGGCTTGTATTTCTTGTTGACATAAGAATGTTTTTGAGTCCTCTAGGCAATCATCACCATCTGCGAGTTTAGGTCCATCTCTTCAACATCTTCAGGATCCATCTCAAATAAATCCTGCAAAACAAAATCTAGTTAAGTTAAATGGCTACCTTGATATGCTTGAAAGCTGGCCATAAACACAATGAATGCAGTTTTGACTCTTCATCTTCTAATAGAATGTTAATCACATCTTTAACTTTGCTAGATTTAGCAGAGTTAGATGATGAAGAAGTCTCTATCTGAATATTTGATGATTGGGACTGTGGTTTAGGAGGAGATTGAGGATGAGACTGAGTTGTATATGCGGGTGCACTGGTAAAAGATGAGTCAGTGAAAAATCCTGCTCCAACAAATAGATCTCCTTCTTCTTCAGAACTTTTCTCACTCTTTGCCATGAATGCATTTTCTATGGTGGTTGCAGGAGAAGAACAAACTGATATTGAGACATTGATGCTGCTCTATCATTGTTCCTTGAGCTTTCATCAATCTCCACTGATTCTATTTTTGCAATAAGAAGATCTAGATCCATTGGAAACTTCTCAGTATGCTTTACTAGAGTTACAGTTTGTTTCCATGATGATGGTAAAGCATTGAGTAGTCTGAGATTTAAATCTTCAAGATCAGGTTTGATACCAGCTGTTGACATCTCAGCTATGAGTTGAACAAATCTGTTCATCATCTGATTTATTGTCTCTCCACACAAATGTTGAAACAATTCTAATTGTCTTTTCAGCTTTTGTTTCTTTAAATTTTGAATCTTCTTACCTCCTTCACAAATGATCTTCAATGCTTTATATAGTGTATATCTAGTTTGATATGCATCAAGCCTTGTAAGAACTTCCAAAGGTAGTCCTTTACACATCAATGAATAGGCTTTGATATCATTCTTAACTCTTTTCAAATCATGTCCTTGAAGATCATCTTCTGGGTAAGGTTCTGGAGAATCTTTAGTATACACAAATCCTCTGTCAGGTCCATCAGTTATTATAGGAAGTATGGTCCTTTTTCTATAGATTTCCAGAGATCAGTGTCAATGGAATTAAAATGTTGTTTTAGTCTAAGAGACCAATTTTGAAATCAGCTCTATTTTTAAGTTTTGGAACTCTGTTTTCAGAATCTTAAGATTTCACCATGTTTTTTTTATATTTTGGTTGATTCAGATTTTGAAGGTTTCAAGCACATAAACAGTTGTCAAACGCTTGAATAATTGTCAAAACGCCTAAACAGTTGTCAAGCGTCTAAACAGTTGTCAAACGCCCAAACAGTATCAAAAGCGCCTAACAGTTATCAACTCAACAAAGGTGATACGTCTGAGATTCTTCTCTCAACAGTACTCAAACGACTGACTAATAACGTAAATCTACACAGTCTTAATGCGACTAAAACTTAGACAAATTTCAGTCAATCTCAGCTCATGCGACACATTCATCATCTTCAAATGAATGTAACAAACTCAAATCTTCTGAATTCTTCAAATGTTGATGAATTCGATTGAAACTTTTCAATTAAACGAGTTTTATGCCGATATATTATTCTTCTTAATATCAATTTCTTCAATTTCAACAACAAATCACTCAATTTTGAGATTTTCAGTTCGAAACTTCAAACCTTTTTCGAACAACAAATTCAACAAACTGACTTGAATTTGATGAATTGATCTGCTAATTGTGATTCAAATCATGTTTCTGATGATGAAACACAACTAAAATTCACAATTTTCAATTGAATTGTATCTCAATCACAGATTCAGTGAGATTTTTGAGTTTTTTAAGTTCGATAAACTTAAAAAAAATCAATCACTAACAGCTTACCAACAGTTCTGATACCATTTGATAGGATCAAATGAATCAATCTGTAATGATTTATTAACACAATTCAATGAAATTCAAACAAAGTAATCAAATCAAAACAAGATATCAATAAAATTCGCATTTGATAGGATCAAATGAATCAATATGTGATGATTTATGAACACAATTCAATGAAATTCACACAAGTAATCAAATCAAAACAAGATATCAATAAAATTCAAGTTTTCATTAATATCAAGCTAAGACAATTACAAGTATGAAAGCAGATTCGAATATCTTGCGTATTTGTTCCTATCTATCTGCAAGTCTAAGCTATTTATATTGAAAACAAAAAGTAAAGGAACTAACAAATTACACAAATACTCCCAATACTATTACAAACTATTAAAAGACAAATAAAGACAACATGTTAATCTTTCTTAGAGCACTTAAAAAATAATCATGATAATACAGCTTCAGATCATTCAGTCTCATTTGATGAGGAAGAATCACAACCAATTCCTAATGATGGTAATGAGTTTGTGCAACCTGAGTCTGGAACATCATCTATCTCTGGTGATGCAGTTGATACTGGTAACTTTGATTATTTTATTAACTCACCGACTCAAGTTCCAAACTTCAATCCGCATTCTTCTAATTTGTTACATCAGCTCTCCAACTTAAACCAAACAAATCTGGATGTTAATGTTCACTGTGATGAGATTCCAACATCTCGTATTCACAAGAATCATCCAATTTCTCACATTATTGGTCCATTGAATGAGAGAACAACAAGGAGCAAATCAGAACAAGCAAACTTGTGCTTATACTCTTGTTTTCTTTCTCAAATTGTTCCTAAAAACGTTACTGAAGCATTAAAGGACAATGGTTGGATAGAAGCCTTGCAAGAAGAATTACTTCAATTCCGCAAACAAGAAGTGTGGAATTTAGTGGATTTACCTGAAGGAGAAAATGTCATAGCCATGAAATGGTTGTTTAGAAATAAAATTGATGATTGTGGTGTAGTAATAAGGAACGAAATGAGACTTGTTGCACAATAATACACACAGGAAGAAGGGGATAGATTATGATAAGGTGTTTGCACCAGTTGCAAGACTTGAATCCATTTGAGTTTTCCTGGCCTATGCTTCATTCATGAAATTTAAGGTGTGCAAATGGATGTAAAGGGTGCCTTTTTATATGGTCCTATCACTGACGATGTGTTGTTAAGCAACCTCTGGGCTTTGAGGATGTAGAATTTCAACATCAAGTGTATAAGCTGTGTAAAGCTTTATATGGACTTCATCAAGCCCCTAGAATTTGGTATGAGACATTATCACAACACTTAATCCCACATGGATACACAAGAGGGAAAATTGATCAAACTTTATTCATAAAGAATGATAATGATGATCTCTTATGTGTACAAGTGTATGTTGATGATATCATATTTGGTTCTACAAGTCCAAAATTGTGCTATGAATTTGAAGAAATCATGGAATCTTAGTTCCAAATGAGTTCTATGGGAGAGATTAATTTCTTTCTTGGACTTCAAGTGAAGCAAATTGACGATGGAATTTTTATAAATCAAGAGAAGTTTGTTGACAAGCTCTTGAAGAATTTAAGTTGCAAGACTGTCAGTCTATACGAACTCCAGCAGATGTTAACACCAAGATTGTGATGGGTTTGTTAGAACACAAGAAAACAAGTTTAACCTTTTAAACTTTCTGAAAAACGCAGCGGAAGATAGACATTATAACATGTTTATAATCTGAAAATTTTGTGTTCTTAATGATGTTTTAAGATGGAAAAACAAACCCAAATCAAAAGGATCATTAATATGTGAATGAACAAGCTATGAACATATGTTAAACTACATAAAATCACAGCCACAATGAGCTGTGATTACTACCTCTTTGTCCAGCTGAAAATCGACCAAAATAGGATGATAAGATGCTAGAAAATCGGCCAAGGCTCCAAGGAAGGACCCCTCAAGCTAGTATACCCCAAGCCTCCTTGCAAACACCTCTTCTTGCTAGGGAGATGACACCAAAACAACCACAAAACCCTCTTCTTGCTGCTGGCCAAAAATTTAGAGAGAAAAGTGGGAGGTTTTTGTCTATTGTATGTGAAGAGAGAAGTAAGAGATCAAAGGGGACAAGACTTAATAATGTGTGATGTGTTCAAAGAAAAAGGTCCAATGACAATCAAGGGGGGGGGCAAAATTTTTTGAAACCAAAAGGGTTTACCCCTTTTAATTTGAACACATACACACATGTTAAAATGTCTTGTAACTAGACATACAATTAACCATTTAATTATATGTACAAGTTATATAACTTATACAATTGATCATTTATCTTTATAAGTTATATTCTCTCATTATTATTTGGTGTCGTCTAACCAATTAAATAACACATCAAATAATATTATTGAACAAAATATCCTAATAGTTGTTCCCTCTCATATGCAACTTATTTAGAAAACCTATTTTCTAAATTGGTGTAAATATTTAATTGCATGATCATATCATCAATTAAATATTAATTGGTGTTTGCTAAGCTTGTTATTGGGTATAACCCGACTTGGATCATTACGTACTAACCACATCAACATTCTAAGTGTCTTGGGCACTCAGAATCCTACAATCTCCCACTTGCCCAAGATTCATAGAAGATTGATGCAAGCAGTAAATACCGCCTAACAACGGTTTACTACCCTTAATACGCATGTCTTATAACCATTAAATAACATCATCCCTTTCAAGTACCCTACTTGAAATGATTTAGGTGAATCAATCATCTATCCTTTTGTTACAGATGTCATGTTAAATCCAAGGACACAGAATGATCATTCCTTGTTGATTGAACTTAATCAGGCCTTAGACATCTAACTCTCAACTAATAAGAGGAACAAATTCCATCTCGACTACATACGTTTCTCACAACACCTCGTGTCATGCCTGACATACCCTTATATGATGTCCACTATTTCAGGACAGTGAAGAAGAAGCTCAAGGTATAATACTTGGTGAATATCAAAACCCAATATGTATCTCAAGTCGGAGGATACCAAATGATATTCGCCTTTACTCAAATTTACTTATGATCAATCAATAAGATTCCATGTAGTAAAATTTGAGATGCGGTTAGTCCAATATTTGCATCCCATAAATATCTATGAACCTTGGTAGCAACCCATTGCTCTATATTCATCCTTATGAATATCAACCAATCCAAGTTCATAATAATCTTACCCTCACACTTGTCCCACAAGTATGAACGACTACGGACATTTAGAGTAAACAATTTACTCATGGATTAAACATGCTAAATTGGAACATTAATTGAAACATTATAACCAAATAATTTTATTCAAAATAAAGAGTTCCACATATCCAAATACAAAGTTTAAGATCAAATCCAATCACTAGAATATCGAAGTCCCATGGCACAAGTATGACCTTCATGCTTTGCCTTTTCAAGGAGCTTCGTGAGAGGATCCGCTATGTTTTGATCTGTGTGAACTTTGCGAATACATATCTTTCCCTTTTCAACTTCATCCCGTATGTAGTTGAATCTCCGCTCAATGTGCCTAGTCTTTTGATGAGCACGAGGTTCCTTGATTTGAGCAATCGCACCCTCGTTATCACAAAAGATCTCTAGGGGGTCCTGAATGGAAGGGACAACCCCTAGATCGGCAATGAATTTCGTCAAGCATGCAGCTTCTTGAGCTACCAATGAGGCGGCGACGTATTCTGATTCTGTAGTTGATAGAGCCACCACATCCTGCTTGGAGCTCTTCCAAGAGACCGCTCCTCCATTTAGAATGAAAATATATCACGATTGTGACCGAGAATCATCACGATCGGTTTGGAAACTCGCATCCGTGTAACCTTTTACAATGAGTTCCTCATCACCAGATCCATAGATTTGGAACATATCCCTTGTCCTCCTTAGGTACTTAAGTATGTTCTTAACAGCCATCCAATGACTGTTTCCAGGATTTTGCTGGTAACGGCTTGTCATGCTTAAGGCGCATGACACGTCCGGTCGAGTGCATATCATCGCATACATGATGGATCAATAGCAGATGCGTATGGGATTGCCTTCATTTTATCTTGCTCATCCTTTGAGCTTGGACATTGAGTCGTACTCAATATCGTTCCTCTTTGAATAGGTACGGTACCTTTCTTAGAGTTCTCCATCTTGAACCTTTTCAAGATTTTATCAATATACGCACTTTGATTTAAACCAATCAACCGCCTTGATCTATCCCTATAGATCTTTATTCCCAGAATATAGGCGGCTTCTCCAAGATCCTTAATGGAAAAACAACTTCCAAGCCAGGTTTTCACACCTTCCAAGGTTGGAATGTCATTTCCAAATAGTAGTACGTCATCAACATACAATACTAGGAAAGTTATTGTGCTCCCACTAGCCTTCTTATACACACAACCCTCATTAGCGTTTTTGATGAAGCCAAATTTCTTTACCTGCTCATCAAAATGATGATTCCAGCTTCTAGATGCTTGTTTCAATCCATAGATTGATTTCTTTAATTGGCATACTTTATTAGGATGTTTTGGATCGACAAAACCTTCAGGCTGAACCATATAGACATCTTCCTCAAGATATCCATTTAGGAAAGCCGTTTTGACATCCATTTGCCAAATCTCATAATCATAATGAGCAGCTATGGCAAACAATATCCTTATAGACTTTAGCATCGCAACAGGTGAAAAGGTTTCATCATAATCAACCCCTTGAGTTTGAGTGAAACCCTTTGCTACAAGTCTAGCTTTATAAGTATCCAAGTTTCCATGCATATCGGTTTTCTTCTTGAAAACCCACTTACTTCCAACTACTTTGGAATTAAGAGGTGGTACAACAAGTTCCCAAACATGATTGTCATACATGGATTGCATCTCAATGTTCATGGCCTCAAGCCATTTGTCACAATCCAAATTGGACACTGCATCATGGTATGTGGTTGGTTCATCTGAATCGACCACATAGCATCCATCCATGAAAAATCCGTATCTTTCAGGTGGATTACTAGTTCTACCACTTCTACGAACGTTTTGTGTGTATTGATCAACCATTTGATCATCTTCAACATCCTCATGTTGAGTGCTAGTTTCAACCAAATGTGCATCGGGTTGTGGTTCTTGATCTTCCTCAAGATCCACTGTTCTACTGCTAGCTGCTTCCATAAGGAACTTTGCTTCTAAGAACTCACCCTTTCTGGCAACAAACACCTTTTGTTCCGTGGATCATAGAAATAATATCCCATAGAATCTTTAGGATATCCAACAAAGATACACTTGGTGGATCGGACTTCTAATTTGTTTGGGGTGGGAGTCTTAACATAAGCTTCACAACCCCAGACCCTTAAGTATGATAGGGATGGAACTCTTCCATGCCATATCTCAAAAGGTGTCCTTTCCACCTTTTTGGTTAGGGCCATATTTAAAATACGGCCGCAGAGAGCAAAGCGAAACCCCAAAATGATAGAGGTAATGTGCTTCTAGTCATCACAGATCGGACCATATCCAATAAGGTTCGATTCCTCCTCTCAGACACACCATTATGTTGTGGTGTTCCAGGTGGAGTGAGTTGTGAGACACTCCCACAACTCCTAAGATGATCTTGAAAAGCATCACTTAGGTATTCACCTCCTCTATCGGTACGGAGAACTTTAATTGACTTGTTGAGTTGATTTTCTACTTCATTCTTGAAGATATTGAACATTTCAAAAGCTTCATCTTTGTGCCTTAATAAGTACACATACCCATAGTGACTATAATCGTCGGTAAAGGTAATGAAGTATCTTTCACCATTCCTAGTCATTGGCTTAAAAGGACCACATACATCCGAATGTATGATTCCTAATAAATCTTTTGCCCTTTCGTTAGTCCACTAAAGGGTGCCTTAGTCATTTTACCTTGTAAAGAAGATTCACATACATCAAATGAATCACATTCATTTGTTTTTAAAAGACCATTTTTTTTGAAGTATTTGTATACGTTTCTTGTTTATATGACCAGGACGACAATGCCAAAGATAGGTATCATTCAAGTCAAACTTGAGTTTCTTGGTGTTAGTTTGGTACAATGAACTATTTAAAGTGTTTTCATGAACCAATTCATAAATACCATTAATGGAATTGCTTTAAAATAGAACATATCATTTAAAGAAACATGAATATCATTTTCAACAAAAGATAATACATAATCATAATGTCTTAATTGGGATACAGAAATAATGTTCCTAGTCAAACTAGGAGCATACAAAATATTCTTCAAAATAACATCCAAGCCACTTGGAAGTTTTAGGATGTAGTCCCCATGAGCTTCAACTTGGACTTTGGTTCCATTGCCCATGAAGAGACTAACATCCCCTTGATTGAAGTCCCTACTTCTTTGAACCCCTGCAACAAATTGCAAATATGAGTTCCACATCCGGTATCCAATACCCATGTGTTAGAAGATGTAACATTAAGATCAATATGAATCATGTATATTGTACTGAGGTCTGCCTGGCATCCCTCTTGGCTTTCAACTCTTGGAGATGGACATGACAATTCCTTGCCCAATGTCCAATCTCCCCACACTTGAAGCATGGGTCATTGGTAGCAACCTTTTGCTTCTTCTCCTGTGGTTTGGGTGGTACCCTTACCCCACCCTTTCCCCTTTCCCAAGACGGGTACCTTACCCTTGGCAACCTTTGCCTTGGGTGCGGGATAAGGCCTTTTCTTGTTCCCACCTTCATTGATGGTGAGAACAGGTAAAACCCTTTTACCCATGGCCGTCTCAGCCGTTTTGAGCATTGAGTAAAGCTCACCATGCTCTTGTCCCAAGCATTCATGTTGTAGTTCAACACAAATGTCTCGAACTTCTTGGTAAGGCCATTAAGGATCAATCCGTGGCCAATTCCTTCGAGACGGGACAATTAAGCCTCTCGAGGCGGTCAATATGACTTTTCATCTTAAGAACATAAGATGAAACAATTGGTTGTCGTCCATACGACATGCATGGAGTGCTCGAACCGTTTCGAAGCGCTCAACCCTTGCTTGCTGTTGGAACGTTTCCTTCAGCTGGGTTATCATGTCATAAGCTCCGTGATGTTCATACTCCTTTTGGAGATCCGGATCATGCTCGCTAGCATGAGACAAGATACTTGGACGGAGTCCTCAGTGTACTTCAACCAATCGTTGAAGGCCTCCTGATCATCCTCAGTAGGTTGATCGGGGATAGGGTCGTCTAAAACATATGATCGTTTCTCTTGCTTGAGAACGATTCTCAAGTTTCGATACCAATCAATAAAGTTGTTATGATTTAGACGTTCCTTTTGGAGGATCGCACGTAATGATTGGTTGATGCGATGAGTTATCATGATTTTCATTGTTGGTGGCCATCTACAAAATTTAACAAAGGTCTATTTAGTATTTTCGATATTGCTATTTTTAATAATTAACGCCTTTTAAGGTCATTTTTTATATAAAATAAAAACCCAACATTACATTTAAATTGTGGTTATGTGACCTTTATCCCACGATTAATTAATAAGGTGGTCAACGATTGACTTGCAACCATTTGCAACTTCTAGAGGCATGGGATCGACTTAAAACATCACATGCAAAGTCGGCATGTTAATCCCATCAACACCATTTGGAAACCATATTTAGGTGATCCATTAACATGGTTTGCAAATCAAGTTATCCTACTTGCCCACACGTGTGAGTTTACCCACATAAGTGGTTAGGTGACCTTTATCCCACCAATGTGGTATCCCCACCTTAAATCACAAGTTCCCTCTAAATGGTTAGGTGACCTTTATCCCATTTAGAGTTTCCAAATGACTCAAGTGTTGTGCAAAAGGACAGTGTTAAACTTGTTTGTCAAAAGTTTAGAGATTACTTAATTCTAGTTTTAGAAAACTCTATGTACTTGTATTTGCATGCTTTCAAATACAAGATACCCTATGGTTCTTTTAATAAAACTTCTTTTATTTTGAAATCATTAATCCTTTTAATAACCTTTTATTAGTCACTTAATGATTAGGAACCCAAAATAATTCAGCTTGTTATGATAATTTATTTAGATTGTTAAGCATATCCATATATCAAACAATCAACAAAAAATAATAACAAACAAGCTATTTCATACAACACATGTGCATAACCATAGCCACTAAGTTGACTACACTTGTTTGCCATCACAAGTGTTGTCATAAGGTCTTTCCTAAGGGTTTATAATGACACATCATATGTGTCCATGAACTCCAACTTGATTCCACATCCAAATGCTTCAAGTGTACATGTCTTTGATGTCCATCTTTGGGTCTTGATCTTGTGCATCTTCCTTTTACAAATTTGTATCCTAGTATATTTTTCTAATAAAAGAAATGCACCTATTCTATTTATTACATAACCAAATGAATAAATAAATACAACCCAAATGATAAACATAAATATTACAACCCAATTGAATGAATAAAACCAACCATTCCAATCATCCAAATCAAAAGGCCAAAAGCTAGGTTATGCACACTAACATCTATGATCATATCATCCAAACATATAATGAAACCCCACTTAAAACCACCAAATTTCAGCCAACATAAACTGAAATTTGGTTTTAAACATTGTCCAAACAATCAACATTTCATAATATATATCTTTCAAGATCTAATCACTAGCATGTGTGATTGACCTTGAAAGTTTGGGGAATCATTCATACAAAATATAGCAGCCCAAAATCAGCCATAAAAGCTAGAAAATACTTCTTTAAAACCAATTTTAAAGACTATGAACAAGCAAGTTATCCACATAACCGGCTCTTGATGCCATTGATGGGTTTGTTAGAACACAAGAAAACAAGTTTAACCTTTTAAACTTTCTGAAAAACGCAGCGGAAGATAGACATTATAACATGTTTATAATCTGAAAATTTTGTGTTCTTAATGATGTTTTAAGATGGAAAACAAACCCAAATCAAAAGGATCATAATATGTGAATGAACAAGCTATGAACATATGTTAAACTACATAAAATCACAGCCACAATGAGCTGTGATTACTACCTCTTTGTCCAGCTGAAAATCGACCAAAATAGGATGATAAGATGCTAGAAAATCGGCCAAGGCTCCAAGGAAGGACCCCTCAAGCTAGTATACCCTAAGCCTCCTTGCAAACACCTCTTCTTGCTAGGGAGATGACACCAAAACAACCACAAAACCCTCTTCTTGCTGCTGGCCGAATATTTAGAGAGAAAAGTGGGAGGTTTTTGTCTATTGCATGTGAAGAGAGAAGTAAGAGATCAAAGGGGACAAGACTTAATAATGTGTGATGTGTTCAAAGAAAAAGGTCCAATGACAATCAAAGGGGGGGGGGGGGGGCGAAATTTTTTGAAACCAAAAGGGTTCCCCCTTTTAATTTGAACACATACACACATGTTAAAATGTCTTGTAACTAGACATACAATTACCATTTAATTGTATGTACAAGTTATATAACTTATACAATTGATCATTTATTGTTGGGGTTTAAACATGTTTATCAAAGTTCATATAACCTTATTTATATGAAAAACGCAGCGGATATAAGATTTAAAACATGTTAATAGATGATTATTAAACCCATTTAATATGAAACCCAAAGCCATGGATCATTATACAAAATACATACAATGAAAGAAACATAAAATGTAAGAACCACAACCTTTGGAGCTGCAGAGAACCGAAATTAAAGAGATGAAAAGGATGTGTTCTTGTGGCTAAACTTCAAGGTAGAAGTTCTCAAGATAGCATACCCCAAGCCTACCAACAATCACCTTGAATGCTAGGATCTTTGACACCAATTTCCAGCTACAAAACACCTTTTGTTGGCTGAAAATCTTCTTCCTTTTCTGCCCAAAACCGTGAGATTAGAGGAGAGAGTAGAGAGAGAGCTTTTGTTGTGTGTGTTCTTGGATGTGATAGAATGAATGAGTGTTCAAGTGTCCAAGACTTGCATGTCTTGGAACTAATAAAATTGGGGCAACCAAGACCAAGGGGCGGCCGAAAATGGCCCCCTTTTGTTTTCCCTCTCAATTCAAATTTTATAAAAATATACAATCACATCCCTTGTTTTATAAAATTAAAACCATTTTAATTTTATATCACTAACACACACTATTATTTGCCATTGCTTAACTAATTTATATAATGTACAAATAATCTTTTATGAACAATTATCTATATAATGATGTTCATCTACAAAAGCATTAATTTAGAAAATCCAATTTTCTAATTGGTGTCATTATTTATTTTGTGATCTTATCAACAAATAAATTACCTTTTGGTGTTTGTTTGGCTTGTTATTGGTATGACCCGACTTGGATCATATTACACTAGCCACATCAATTTAATATGAATCTTGGCAGATCAATACTTTCAATCTCCCACTTGCACAAGATTTATAGAAGATTGATGCAAGCAGCAAATAACGCCTAGTAACGGTTTGCTACCCCTAATGTATATGACTAAGTGCCATTCAATAACATTATCCTTTTCAAGTACCTTACTTGAATATGTTTTAGGTGAATTAATCATCTATCCTTTTGTTGCAGATGTCATGTTAAATCCAAGAGACACAGAATTGTCATTCTCTGATGATTTAACTTTAGCAGGCCTTAGATATCTAACTCTCAACGAATAAGAGGAACAAATTCCATCTCGATTACATACATCTCTCACAATCACCTCATGTTATACCTGAACTCAACCTTATGTACTGCCTTTTCAGAACAGCAAAGAACTAAGTCAAAGTACAATACTTGGTGAATATCAAGACCCAATATGTATCTTAGGTCTGAGGATACAATGATATTCGCCTTTACTCAAAATCTCTTATGACTAATCAGCAAGATTCCATGCAGAAATAATTGAGAGCGGGTCAGTCCAATATCTATATCCCATAGATATCAATGAACCTTGGTAGCAACCTCTTACTGTATATTCATACCATATGAATATCAACCAATCCAAGTTCATTATAGTCTTATATTTATAGTTGTTCCCACAAGTATAATCGACTGCGGACGTTTAGAATAACTTATTTATTCATGGATTTAAACATGCTAAAATAGAAGAACAAATGAAATTATAACTATATAATTAAGTCAAATAACATTAGTTCCAATATCTATATGCAAAATACAACATCAAACCCAGTCACTTGAATATCTAAGTCCCATGGCACAAACATGACCCTCATGCTTTGCCTTTTCGAGGAGCTTTGTGAGTGGATCCGCAACATTTTTATCAGTGAACTTTGCGAATACATATCTTTCCCTTTTCAACTTCATCCCTTATGTAGTTGAATCTCCGTTCAATGTGCCGAGTCTTTTGATGAGCACGAGTTCCTTGATTTGAGCAATCGCACCCTTGTTGTCACAAAATATCTCTAGGGGATCCTGAATGGAAGGGACTACCCCTAGTTCGAAATGAATTTCTTCAGCCATGCAGCTTCCTGTGCTGCCATTGAAGCGGCGACGTATTCTGACTCTGTAGTGGACAACGCTACGACTTCTTGTTTTGAGCTTTTCCAAGAAATAGCTCCCCCATTCAGAATAAAAATGTACCCCGATTGAGATCGTGAATCATCTCGATCGGTTTGGAAACTCGCATCCGTGTAACCTTTTACAACGAGTTCCTCTTCACCAGACCCGTAGATCAAAACATATCCTTAGTCCTCCTTAGGTACTTTAGAATGTTCTTGACAGCGATCCAATGACTATCACCAGGATTTCTGGTATCTACTTGTCATGCTCAAAGCGCATGACACGTCTGGTCTAGTGCATATCATTGCATACATGATGGATCCTATAGCAGATGCATATGGGATAGCCTTCATTCTATTTTGCTCCTCCTTTGAGCTTGGACATTGAGTTGTACTCAATATTTTCCCTCTCTGAATAGGTACAGTACCTTTCTTAGAGTTTTCCATCATGAATCTTTTCAAGATTTTGTCAATGTATGCACTTTGATTCAAACCAATTAGCCGTCTTGATCTATCCCTATAGATCTTTATTCCCAGATATAGGCAGCTTCACCAAGATCCTTGATGAAAAACAACTTCCAAGCCAGGTTTTTACACCTTCCATGGTTGGAATGTCGTTTCCAAACAGTAGTATGTCATCAACATATAATACTAGGAAGGTTATTGTGCTCCCACTAGCCTTCTTATACACGCAAGCCTCATCAGCGTTTTTGATGAAGCCAAATTTCTTTACTTCATCATCAAAACGGTGATTCCAACTTCTTGATGCTTGTTTCAATCCATAGATTGATTTCATTAACTTGCATACTTTATTAGGATATTTGGGATCGACAAAACCTTCAGGCTGAACCATATAGACATCTTCCTCAAGATATCCATTTAGGAAAGCGGTTTTGACATCCATTTGCCAAATCTCATAATCATAATGAGCTGCTATGGCAAATAATATCCTTATAGACTTAAGCATTGCAACAGGTGAGAAGGTTTCATCTTAATCAACCCCTTGAGTTTGAGTGAAACCCTTTGCTACAAGTCTAGCTTTGTAAGTATCCAATTTTCCATACATATCAGTTTTCTTCTTGAAAACCCACTTACTTCCAACTATTTTGGAATTAAGAGGTGGCACAACAAGTTCCCAAACTTGATTGTCATACATGGATTGCATCTCAACGTTCATGGCCTCAAGCCATTTGTCACAATCCAAATTGGACACTGCATCATGATATGTGGTTGGTTCATCTGAATCCACCACATAGCATCCATCCATGAAAAATCGGTATCTGTCAGGTGGATTACTAGTTCTACCACTTCTACGAACGTTTTGTGTGTATCGATCAACCGCTTGATCATCCTCAACATCCTCATGTTGAGTGCTAGTTTCAACCAAACGTGCACCGGGCTGTGTTTCTTGATCCTCCTCAAGATCCACTGTTCTACTGCTAGTTCCTTCCATAAGGAACTTAGTTTCTAAGAACTCACCCTTTCTGGCAACAAACACCTTTTGTTCCAGTGGATCATAGAAATAATATCCCATAGAATCTCTAGGATATCCAACAAAGATACACTTGGTGGATCGGACATCTAGTTTGTTTGGGGTGGGAGTCTTAACATAAACCTCACAACCCCAGACCCTTAAGTACGATAAGGATGGAACTCTTCCATGCCATATCTCAAAAGGTGTCTTTTCCACCTTTTTGGTTGGGGCCATATTTAGAATACGGGCTGCGGAGAGCAAAGCGAAACCCCAAAATGATAGAGGTAATGTGCTTCTAGCCATCATAGATCGAACCATATCCAATAAGGTTCGATTCCTCCTCTCAGACACACCATTATGTTGTGGTGTTCCAGGTGGAGTGAGTTGTGAGACAATCCCACAACTCCTAACATGATCTTGAAAAACATCACTTAGGTATTCGCCACCTCTATCGGCGGAGAATTTTAATTGACCTGTTGAGTTGATTTTCTACTTCATTCTTGAAGATTTTGAACATTTCAAAAGCTTCATCTTTGTGCCTTAATAAGTACACATACCCAT
Source organism: Flaveria trinervia (assembly GCA_025506515.1). Taxonomy (NCBI): domain Eukaryota; kingdom Viridiplantae; phylum Streptophyta; class Magnoliopsida; order Asterales; family Asteraceae; genus Flaveria; species Flaveria trinervia. The sequence goes on from JACCIX010000859.1 coordinate 21,549, forward strand.
ATCGACTGTAATCGTCGGTAAAGGTAATGAAGTATCTTTCACCATTCCTAGTCATTGGCTTAAAAGGACCACATACATCCGAATGTATGATACCTAATAAATCTTTTGCCCTTTCGTTAGTTCCACTAAAGGGTGCCTTAGTCAATTTACCTTGTAAACAAGATTCACATACATCAATGAATCACATTCATTTGTTTTTAAAAGACTGTTCTTTTGAAGTGTTTGTATACGTTTCTTGTTTATATGACCAAGGCGACAATGCCAAAGGTAGGTATCATTCAAATCTAATTTGAGTCTTTTGGTGGTTGCTTGGTACATGGAGCTATCATATGTTACGTTTTCATGAACCAATTCATAATACCATTACAAGGTATAGCTTTAAAATAAAATACATGATTTAAAGAAACATGAATATCATTGTCAACAAACTTGAAATCATAATCATATTGTCTTAAACGGGAAACAGAAATTATGTTCCTAGTCAAACTAGGAGCATACAATACATTATATAAAATGACTTCCAAACCACTTGGAAGCTTCAAAATGTAGTCTCCTCGGGCTTCAACGTGAACCTTTGCACCATTGCCCATGAATAGACTTATTTCCCCTTTTGCATAATGCTCATTTCTTTTGAACCCCTACAATAAATTGCAAATGTGAGTTCCACATCCGGTATCTAATACCCATGTGTTAGAAGAAATAACATTTAGCTCAACATGTATCATGTAAATTATACCTGAGGTTTGCCCTGCATCCCTCTTTTCTATTAACTCTTTGAGATAGACTGGACATTTCTCATCCAATGCCCTATCTCACCACATTTGAAGCATGGGTCGTTTGCAGCAACCTTTTGCTTCTTCTCCTTGGGCTTCAGAGGTTCCGCCCTAACAACCATCTTCCCCTTTCTTCCAACGTGCCCCTTCCTTTGGCAACATTTGCCTTAGGAGGGGGTAGAGACCTCTTCTTTCTCCCACCTTCATTAATGGTGAGAACAGGTAAAACCCTTTTTCCATTCCCGCCTCCTCAGCTGATTTGAGCATCGAATGAAGTTCATTTATGCTCTTGTCCCATCGTTCATGTTGTAATTCATGACGAATGACTCAAACCTTTTAGATAGGCCATTAGGATCAAATCCTTGGCCAACTCCTTTGAGACATGACAATTTAGCCTTTGAAGTGGTCGATGTGGCTTTTCATCTTAAGAACATAAGATGAAACTGATTGGGATTCTTCCATCCGACATGCATGAAGTGCTCGAACCGTTTCGAAGCGCTCCACTCTAGCTTGTTGTTGGAACGTTTCCCGCAACTGAGTGATCATGTCATAGGCTCCATGGAGCTCATACTCCTTTCGGAGTTCGGGTGTCATACTTGCTAACATGAAGCAAGAGACTTGGACGGAGTCTTCCACATATTTAACCCAATCATTATAGGCCTCCACATCCTCCTCATTAGGTTCATCGGGGATGGGATCATCAAGAATGTAGGCCCTTTTCTTGCTTGAGAACAATTCTCAAGTTGCGGTACCAATCCATGAAGTTGTTAGGTGTTAGACGATCCCTTTGAAGGATCGCCCTAAGAGATTGGTTGTTTTGGTTTGGTACATCGTTATTAGCGTTGGTGTGGTCGGCCATCTACAGGATTTTACAAAGTTCCATTTTAGTAATCGTTGATATAATTATATATTTCAATTATTAATACCCTTTACGTCTCATAGACTATTAATAAAAAAAAATTAGAATCCAACGTAATATTTAAATATTGGTTAGGTGACCTTTATCCCATTATTTAAATAAACAAGGTAGTCATATATGACAATTGCAACCTATTGCAACTTCTAATGGTATGGGATCGTTTGAACATCTTATGTTTATAACGGCATGTTTACCCCATCAACACCTTTTATAAAACACATTTTAGGTGATCCATTCAATATATTTTATAAATCAAGTCACCCTACTTACACACACGTGTGAGTTCACCACATAAGTGGTTAGGTGACCTTTATCCCACAAACATGGCGTTATCACCTCAAGTTACAAGTTCCCTCAAAGTGGTTAGGTGACCTTTATCCCACTAAGAGTTTGCAAGTAACCTAAGTGTTGTGTAAAAGGATGGTGTTTAACTTGTTTCTCAAAGGGATTTGTAATTTCACAATTCTTGTTTTAGAAAAGTCCATGTAGTATATGATTGTATGCATTCAACCATATGGTATCCATTTGGTTCTTTTAAAAAAATATTTTATTTTGCAAACCAATAACTCCTTTTATAGACCCATTCTATTTAGCTTAATGATATGAGAACCAATTTCTTGTAATAGTTTGTTCTAGTTGATGGTTTGTTAATGACATCCAAATATCCAAAACAACAACATCATAAGCATTCAACCAAGCATAACCAAATAATTCATATATGCATAACAAAGTATACTAAGTTGAGCACACTTGTTTAGCCAAAACAAGTGTGTCAAAAGGTCTTGTCCTAAGGGTTAAGAACATGACACATGGTTGACAAAAGGAACTCCCACTTGAATCCACATCTTCAAGCATCCTCTTTGTCCATCTTTTCTTCAAGTCTTGATCTTGAACATCCTTACAAAATATGTATCCTAATACATTTTTCTAGTAAAGATAGACTCCTAATCTATTTTTATTACAAACCATATGAATGAATAGATTACAAAACAAGACTTGAAATAAAATAAATATTACATGCCCAAATGAATATAACATGACAACCAATCATTCAATCCAAATGGTCTAGACTTTTATGCATAATCAACAACATGAGCAAACATACATAAGAAATCGATTTTCCAGCCCCTTGTGGCCCATGTTTTTGGCCACATAAACCAAGAACAAATGGGTTTAGAACACATAAACACATATAATAATCTAGAGTTTTAAAGATCCTAATATGCATAAAGTAACATCTTTAAAACACCAAAAGGGGGCAAAAAGCAGACCCTAACTCACGGATTTTTGTGTGTCAAGCAACACAAAACGTGAGCTAGTAATGAGAACATGTATGCATATGTATAAGTGGCTCTTGATGCCATTTGTTGGGGTTTAAACATGTTTATCAAAGTTCATATAACCTTATTTATATGAAAAACGCAGCGGATATAAGATTTAAAACATGTAATAAGATGATTATTAAACCCATTTAATATCAACCCCAAAGCCATGGATCATTATACAAAATACATACAATGAAAGAAACATAAAATGTAAGAACCACAACCTTTGGAGCTGCAGAGAACCGAAATTAAAGAGATGAAAAGGATGTGTCTTGTGGCTAAACTTCAAGGTAGAAGTTCTCAAGATAGCATACCCCAAGCCTACCAACAAATCACCTTGAATGCTAGGATCTTTGACACCAATTTCTAGCTACAAAACACCTTTTGTTGGCTGAAAATCTTCTTCCTTTTCTGCCCAAAACCGTGAGATTAGAGAGAGAGTAGAGAGAGAGCTTTTGTTGTGTGTGTTCTTGGATGTGATAGAATGAATGAGTGTTCAAGTGTCCAAGACTTGCATGTCTTGGAACTAATAAAATTGGGGCAACCAAGACCAAAGGGGCGGCCGAAAATGGCCCCCTTTTGTTTTCCCTCTCAATTCAAATTTTATAAAAAATATACAATCACATCCCTTGTTTTATAAAATTAAAACCATTTTAATTTTATATCACTAACACACACTATTATTTGCCATTGCTTAACTAATTTAAATAATGTACAAATAATCTTTTATGTACAAATTATCTATATAATGATGTTCATCTACAAAAGCAATAATTTAGAAAATCCAATTTTCTAAATTGGTGTCATTATTTATTTGTGTGATCTTATCAACAAATAAATTACCTTTTGGTGTTTGTTTGGCTTGTTATTGGGTATGACCCGACTTGGATCATATTACACTAGCGACATCAATTTAATATGAATCTTGGGCAGATCAATACTTTCATTTATCTTTATAAGTTATATTCTCTCATTATTATTTGGTGTCATCTAACCAATTTAAATAACACATCAAATAATATTATTGAACAAAATATCCTAATAAGTTGTTCCCTCTCATATGCAACTTATTTAGAAAACACATTTTCTAATTGGTGTAAATATTTAATTGCATGATCATATCATCAATAAATATTAATTGGTGTTTGCTAAGCTTGTTATTGGGTATAACCTGACTTGGATCATTACGTACTAACCACATCAATATTCTAAGTGTCTTGGGCACTCAGAATCCTACAGAATGAACCTGATACAAAAGGAAAATCTATTGACCAATCTCTATACAGATCAATGATTGGTTCTTTGATGTATCTTACTGCATCTAGACTAGACATTATGTATGCTCTTTGTGTTTGTGCCAAGTATCAATCAGAACTGAAAGAATATCACTTAATTGTTGTCAAAAGGATATTCAGGTATCTTAAAGGTAAACTAGCTTTAGGGCTTTGGTATCCTTACGAGGGTAACTGTTGATACAAGTGTCCCTAGTTTCTGATTTTAATGTAATATCTTGTATTGTCTTATGCTTATGTAAATGTAATAGTTGGGTACTTAATGAAATACAAGTGTTTGGTTGTGTTTATAATGTTTAATATTTCATTAATGAGTTGTTTAACGCATATTGACTTGATTATATAGGTTTGTGATTGTTTGAATTGTTATGCATAATGTTATAATATTGAACACATTCAAACTTGGTGAAGTGAAGTTCTCATGCGTCCGGTTGGACCATGCGCCCCAACAGTGGTCATGCGTCCGAATGGCCATGCGACTGAGTGTCCATGCACCTAAATAGTTCATACGCCTGAACAACTTCATGGGCCTGACTCAGTCGCACGACTGAACACTCAATCGAGTGAATGGATCAACCGCATTGCTCAATCGCATGAATGAACCATGCTGATGGTTCAGTCGCCCGAGCGAGAAACCGTAACCTATAAATACCACCTAATTCGTGGATAAACGTAAGCATTCAATCCACTTCGACTTCAGACGTACCCTAGCCGTCCAGAAGCCTCTAAGTTCGTACTCCAAGTTCATAGAACGCTGTAGATCGATTCCTAATCGATTCTTGATGTTAGATTTAATACGTTATTGTTTCTACGTGTGTTCTCACTGATTGGATCGCCAATCAAATAGGATTCCGCACTATTTGATTTGGTTTAACACGTTAATCAGTTGGTGTTTAGTGCAAATACGAGATCCTAATAAGTGGTATGAGAGCTTTGGCTCTTGATTACGTGTTGATTCAATTGTTTTGACACAAAGACTGTGTTTTTGCATCAAAAACCCAATCCTTTTAGTGTCTAACGGAGTCTTAGACGTTTTCTCATCGAAAAGTGTAGTTTTTCCGGCATACAGCTATTAGGGTTTGGTAAAATTCGAGTTTTTACGGCCAAAACAAGTTTACCTACGAATTATCAAACTTCAGCAAGTTCAGTTGCACGATTGGCTCAATCGCACCACTGAGTTCATTCGCATTCTTCAACTGCACGATTGGACTCATTCGTACCCTCATTCATACGACTGAGATCTTCATTCGGACTGCTCAACCTTATTAGTTCATTCGGACGACTGACTCATACGCATTTGTTTAGTCGCACGATTAAACCATCCGCACTTGTTCAATCGCCCGAATAAGCCAATCGTATACCTTCATTCATATTCATCAGCAGTCTGCTAAAGAGTAAAGTTAAGTGAAATGGAGGATCAGTTTTCAGCATACACACCTAGTAGAGATACTCGTATCCAGAATCTACTATTGTTGGAGAATGAAGTGGGAATTCACAATAAACCCCCAAAGCTTATCATGTTAGACGACTACCCACAATGGAAGCAACATTTTGAAATCTACTTAAATGGAGTGGATGCAAATTTGTGGGAGGCAATAGAGTCGAGGTACAACATGCCAGTAGGAGCTGATAGAGTAAAACTTACTCCAAGTGGCATGTCGGATGCAAAGAAGGTAAAACAAAACGTTGAGAAGAAAGTCTACGCTTTGCTTACTCAATCTATTCTGAAGGATATTTTCCATCAGTATTCGTAGTATACTCAAGCAAAGAAACTTTGGGATGCGTTGGAGAAGAGGTATGATGGTTATGCCTCTCTAAAGGCCATCAAGGCAAAAGCCTTGAAGAAGGAGTTTGACAACTTCTCTTCTATGGGAAAAGAAAGCCTTGATGATGTGATCGATAGATTCTACCACTTGATGAGCGAGATGCACACTCATGGAGTTGTTACTTCGATGGAGGATAAGGTATCCAACTTTGCTGATGGATTACCAGAAAATGGGCTTCGTTTGTTTCAAATCTCAAACAAAATGGAATGCTCTCGAAGTTAGATATAAATGACTTCATTCTGAAACTGAGAGAAGAGGAGCTTAGGATGAAGTATCGAGCCCAAAAGGCTAACTACAATCAGATTCATGCACTCTACAATGCTACTCCTTCAGTCAAGACATTTGGAGCACCATTGCAAACCGCCTTCATCTCAAGCGCAGCGGTTCCAGCACAACCCTCAACTTCAGGATTCGAAATGTCAGGGTGGTCTAGCACCCATTATATGATACCTGAAGCTAATGCAGCAAAGCTTAAAACCGACAACCTCGGGAATGTAACTGTGGAGGTGGCCAGAGAACATATGGACCTTTTAGCTGTGGTGGTTCAATCCTACGATAGATTAATTGCTGGAAAGATAGGTAACTGCCACATGGCAGATGAAGATTATGAGCAGGTGGATGAAATGGAGTTGGAACGTATGGACATAATGTTGGCTCTGGCAAGTGCTGTCCAACGAGCTAAAAAGTTTGTCAAAAAGACCGGACAGAACTTGGTTGCAACAAAAGACACAACCTTTGGGTTTGATAAGTCAAAGGTTACGTGTTTCAACTGCGGTGAGAAGGACACTTCAAGAGGGAGTGCATAAAACCAAAGAAGACAGGTAATGGCAGTCCCTTCATGTCATTTAATCGTCAAAACAAGGCCACATCTAGTAATTCTAACTCATCAAGTAAGGATCCAAAGGCCTTAACTGCTAATGAGGATGAAGGACAGGACTGGAGCTTTCGGTTCGTCTCACCAGGAGAGTCCAATATAGCTAGTGTGGAGGATATTGAACACGATTCTGCAATTGAGGGAGATATAGCAGTAGAGCTCGCGATATCAAATTCTGAAGACACTGCAAATGTGGTCAACCACCTGCCTGAAGAAGAAAAATCTGCATCATCATCAGAATCACCGGAACAAGAGACAACCGAGTCTACACTCATGACTGATTCCTCTTCAGCATCTCAGGTAAGTACTACTAACCAGCTGTTTAATAATCATGCTTGCTTAGAATGTAATAAATTCAGAGAAAGTATAGATTCAAAATTTTCTAGGTTATTAAATCATAATGATAGCTTAGTAAGGACCTGAAACTGTGCACGGAGGCAAATAGAGTGTTAAAACAAAACGAGCACAGTTACAAGGAAAAGATAGACCTATTGAATAAACAGCTTAGGGAAACTGAGGTAGTTGCTTTTAACCAAGCAAATGACATTAGGTACTATCTGAACTCTCTAGAGGACACTAAGAAGCAAAAAGCAGTGTTAGAAGTAGAAGTCAACTCGTTAAAACAAAAACTGCATAGTTGGACAAGCTCATCACACATTGTCCAACACTTAGTGAGAGAGAGAAATAATAGGGAGGGGCTGGGATTCAAAGTGGTTCCACCACCACCTGAGACCTTGATGAACACTAAACGTAAACCAATTAACAATAACCCCATCAAGGATCACGTGGTGTCCACTCCTCTGGTTAATGATCCAGATTCCTTAAGTAAATCAAGTGAATCCGATTCTAAACAAAAAGAGGACACTTCAAAGGCAAGAGGAAAGATGCCATGTGTTAACCTGGAAAAAGAATTTGGAAAAGTTAGTTTAAAGTCAGGGTCAAACAAGAACCTAAAAAGACTACAAAATCTAATCAATCATGTGCATCATGTCACAGTCCAGGTAAATAAGAGATCAAAGATGTAAAACCAGGAAAAGCAATTAAGTTTGTAAAACCAACTCATACATCTAACAAAGAAGTGTCTCAGTCCAAACATAATAAGGTCAACTGTGTGACATCTACATCTCCACCAAAACATTTAAATCATAAAGTTGGAAGCAGAACCTGCTATAATTATGGAGAGTAAGGTCACATAGCGTCTTATTGTCCTTATTACCAGACACCGAGGAGGAAAGTTGAACTTTCTACATCCACATCTAGATCCTTTAAGAGGAACTCAGTGACGCCTCCGAAAGGGGTAGTGAATCCAAAGTTCGACCCATTATCCAGTCGTCTGTTTATCAAAAACAGGCCTTACACAAATCTGGAGAACGGAAAGAAAAAACCTCCTTAGTGCCTCAAAATGAGAACAAATACAATTCTGATCAACCCTTAACCTCAAAGGGTCGGTGCATTGCGTTTATGATATGTGATGCCTCAGGGAAACCCAAGCCAGTTAAGGCTTGGGTTCCTAACATGAACTAATGTTTTCATTGAATGTTCAGGGTGTTCACTATAGTGCTAAGACTAACACGTGGATTGTAGATAGTGGAGCATCCAAGCACGTGACAGGGAACAGAGCTCTCTTATCAAATGTCAGACAAATTAAAGGAGGGCATGTTTCATTTGCCGGAAACAAAGGTGGGTATATCACAGCCCAAGGAGAAGTGGGAAATGAGAATGCTAAGTTTGATAAGGTGAACTATGTCCAACATTTACAAAATAACCTGCTTCTGTCTCTTAAATCTGTGATAAAGGATTCAAGGTAGTTTTTGACAACCAAAAGTGTTACATACTGAAGAAGGAATACATGATCCCGGAGGACCAGATGCTATTGTCAGCTTCAAGATATAATGATCTTTATGTCTTTGATCTCTCAAAGCATCCCCAACAGATCGTGAAGTCCAATGCTTCCTGTCCAAAGCTACTAAGAAGGACTCCATCTCCTGGCATAGGAGAATGGGACACATAAATTCAAGAAAGATGAATCACTTGATCCAAAATGATCTACTGAGAGGAGTAAATGTCAAAAACTTTCAACTCCTGAATTTTTGTGTTGCGTGCAAAAAGGGCAAACAGACGAAGAAATCTCATAAGGAAAAGAAAGTTCATTCTATAGAACTTCCTCTTGAGCTCCTTCACATGGATTTGTTTGGTCCAGTCAGTACAAGAAGCGTCGCTGGCGACCTGTATTGCTATGTAGTTACAGATGACTACTCAAGGTTCTCTTGGTAATGTTTCTGAAATCCAAATCAGAAACATTTGAATTCTTCAAGGAATGGTAACTACACTGGAATCCCTATAAAAGCTGAAGGTAAGACAGGTGCACTTAGACAATGGAACCAAGTTCAAGAATCAGAGGATGGAGGACTATTGCAAGGAAAAGGGAATTGTGCATCAATTTACCTCGGCTTATACCCCTCGGATGAATGGTGTTGCTGAACGGAAGAACCATACCTTGATAGAGACGACACGAACAATGCTGGCAGACTCAAAACTGCCTATCTAGTTTTGGAATGAAGCATTGGCAAATGCATGTTATACTTTAAATCGAGTTCTGGTAGTAAAACGCCATGGACCCGTGCACCCTGCTGAAAAAGACTCAGGAGGGAAAATTTAGTGAGAAGGTTGATGAAGGGATCTTCTTAGGATACAACATACCGAAAAAGAGAGTTTACAACAACTCAACGAGTCAAGTAGAGGTGTGGTGTAATGTTGATGTTTAGAGATATATCACACCGCCTGCTGGAAAAGGGCCTGCTTACTTCTTCGACTATGATGGATTCTTCAAGTCCTTCAACTTACCTCTTTGTTCTTCAGAAGAGAGTTGGCAAAAAAGATTATGTAGGATGTCTTGAACACACCGTCTCAAGATTCAACAAGTCATGATCCTACCAACTCAGGGGAGCAGTTGATGTGAGTGACTCTTCCTCTGATGAAGAAAATGAAGAAAATGATCAGATCAACCAGGATGTATAGGTTCCGACTACCACAACTTCACAAGCATCGGCTAGTGATGCTTCTAAACCTTTAGAACATCAGACTCCTATTGCCTCAGATCTAGAACCAAATGGTCATAATCTTGACTCTGAGGTGGTTGTTCCGACAACCCCTGGCTCACGTCTAAACGTCTATCATCCTTTAGATAATGTTATAGGAGATGTGAGATCAGGGGTTCAGACAAGAAATCAGCTGTACTTAGCTGACTATGCCTCTGTGATGGAAAAAGGATACCTTCACGACGGTGCATACCGCTGCTTTGTGTCTCAGTTTGAGCCAAAGTATGTGAGTGAAGCACTAAATGATGAGGCTTGGGTTAGTGCCATGCTGGAAGAACTCCTTCAGTTTAAGAAGTTAGCTTTATGGACATTAGTGGATAGACCTAAAGGTGCTAAAGTCATTGGCAGCAAATGGGTCTTGAAATGTAAGAAAGATGATCAGGGAGTGATCATCACAAACAAGGCTCGGCTTGTTGTTCAAAGTTTTCGACAAGTTGAGGGTATCGACTACAATAAAGTACTTGCACCAGTGGCAAGGATGGAAGCCATCCGCATCTTCCTTGCCTATGCATCTTATATGAAAATCAAAGTTTATCAACTTGACATGAAGAGTGCATTCCTTCATGGTGAGAACAGAGAAACAGTGTATGTCAGTCAACCCGAGGGATTTAAGGATCCTTATCATCGGGATAGAGTCTACAAACTCGACAAGGCTCTATACGGGCTTCATCAAGCTCCACGGGCCTAGTATGAGAAACTCTCGACTCATGTGGTGAAACACGGATTTCGCAGGGGAGTCATTGACTGCACACTGTTTATCAAAGAAAAAGATGGAGATTTACTGCTAGTACAGATCTATGTAGATGACATAATCTTCGGTTCAAAGAACGAAGAATTATGAAAAGAATTCGAAGCAGTAATGAAGTCGGAGTTTGAGATGAGTGCCATGGGGGAGATGAAGTTCTTTCTCGGGTTACAAGTGGATCAGACACCAAAAGGAATCTTCCTACATGAGACCAAGTATGTAGGAGATATTCTCAATCGATTTGATATGGAGAATGCTTCCACAGCTGGCACTCCATTGGCTACAAACCATGATGTGGCACCCGATGAGAACGGTGATCTGGTAGATGCCACTATGTACCGAGGGATGATTGGATCTCTCATGTATCTCACTGCCTCAAGACCTGATATCATGTATGCTACATGTTTATGCTCACGATATCAGGTAAAGCCTAAGGTGAACCATCTAATTGGCTCATTGGTTCTTTTGGTCCAACAAACTCCCCCTGAACCAATGCAGCCAAAACCTCTAAACTTATTGAAGATGTCCCACTTATTATGGCAGAAAGATTGGTCTTTTTGTCTTCTAGATCAGCTCAGAAGTGACCCATGTAAGCCTAGGCCTGGGAAGAAGTCTCAATGATCTGTTTGGCAAAGGATGAATGGGAACTCTGTCTTGGGGAACTGGACACAGAGCTGTTACCCCATCCATGAGATCTACTTCCCAACAATGAGTCTGTATGACTCCCTTGTATAGGCCACAAGGAAGGTTATTTTTTCCTCCATGGTAAGCTCTTCTGCTCCTCCTTCATAAAGTGATTCTGGCCCATAATACTTAGATAGGTATTTGACCTGCTTCCCATTATTGAGTTCCACTGTTGTTATTACTCTATAAGCGAATTCATCTGGGTGATTACCCTCTAAGAACAACTAGAGCTCATTCTTTCTAACTTCCTCAAGCCTCTTATATACTAACCACTTTTTCACCATTTTATTCTCCAGCATCTTTTATGGGGTCAGTTTAGCTTTATAGGCTTTCTTGAAGTCATCTAGGATTTCCCAGGGTGTACTACAAAGACCAGTGAGATCACTTCATCTACAATCTTCTTCACTTGGCCAATGTATCTCTGTGGAATATTTTTCTTTTGAATCCTATGAGACACCCTGGGATCAGGCCAAATCCTCACTCTCTCCTCCTTTGATATTGAAATGTATGTTTAAGAGTGTATAACCTGAGAGCATGCTTCTTCATGTTGATGATTGAAGATATGGCAGCATATGCTTTGTCAACTCTTCTCAACAGTTCCTCATCATGTTGTTTGTGAAGCTCTTCTTTTCTAACTTCACTTTCAAAGTTTGCCTTTGAGATTCAGGAGTAAGTGTTGGAGGGTGACTTGTGGCCTTAGGCAATTGTATAATAACTGAGATTGGCAGCCTATCTTCATCTTCATCATTATCTTCTTCATCTTCTTCTAGCCTCAGTACCCTTCTCTCCTCTTCTGGGGTACATCATCGCTATTGGTTTTGAGGGTAAGGGAATTGGTTTGGTGGGTTGTGGTTGTGGTGGTTTTTGGGGTAAGGATTATTTTAGTGGATTTTGGTGTGGGAATTTTGACAGGCTGTTCTAGCATTTTGGATGTGAGTTCGGCTTTAGATTGCTTGACTAGTTCATTCCTGCTCCCAGCACCAGCTTCATTTAAGGCTTCAATAACCAATCCTTTGGTATATACTTCAGACGAACAGATCTTGGTGGTTATTTCCAAGATGCTGTCCCTGGACCATGCCTTGATTTCAATCAATGATCTACCAAGATACTTAGCTATGAACCTGATCATGATTTCCAGCCTTTCCCTCTCCAACACATCATAACATGCCCATCTAGCTTGGATTTCTTCAATCTTCAATCTTCTGATTTTTTAGTCAAGTTTTTCAGTGTCATGACCTTGCCTAAACAACTGATCAATGATGTTATCCATTGATCGGCTGTGTTCGGCATCAGCCTCCTTCACCATTGTCTCCAAGTCAGTCTCCTTTTCATTCTTCCTTTTCTTGTATGTGACATGAAAGTCTTTAGTACTTTCAGCCACTTTCTCCATGTCAGCTTCCTTCTCCTTCTCCTTCTCAGTCTCTTTCCTATCTGCAATCCTCTTTCTTTTTGCTTTCACTGACTGGATCTCCCCCTTTTTGGTTGCATTGGTTGCAAGGGTTTGATTGTCAGAAATCCTTTTGCGCACAACATCCTCTATCAAGGGTTGTATAACTAAGGGAAGCCTCTCATCAAGGGTTTTAATCACTATATCAGTGATAATTAGTGTGATGAGAGGTAAGGAGTGTTGAAAGATAGCAGCTATTTGCTCAGGGGGGTTCTGTCCCTGAGAAATAGTGGCAGAAGCAGAGGCAGGTGGCTGAGTGTTTTGGAGTGGCTCTGTGTATGGGAGACCTTTAGAGGAAGGTGCCATCTATGGGGTTTGAGGGGTAGATGGTCTTTGATCCTGAGAAATTTTGGCAAGCAACTCTTTGAGTATGCTTACCTCATCCTCGAGGATGGTGTTTTGGGTGAAAACATCATAAAAAAACCCATGTCATCATCAGTGTTTACTGAATCACCTGACCTCCTCATAGAATCAAGATGAACATGCTCTGAGTGTAGATCAGTAGTAGCATGTGCCCTTTGGTCATGGTACTGGGGACTTCCTGCCTCAGGACCATGTCCTTCATCAGCAGTTGCCTCTGGTGAGGTCTTATAAATGTTACCAACTTCAGCCTGATCATATGTTGAAGCAGGAGAAGTAGCAGCCTCACCAGAAGTTCCAATCTCCTTTTCTACACTCGGAGATGGAACATTGTAACCCCTGTGCTGTGGGTTATCAGAAGCACTTTGGTCCTCCCCCTCAATGGTTGAGGTATGCCCAGTTGTAATTGGTTTCTGGGGAGGTGGTGAGGAGTGCAACTGACTCAGCACTTGTGCAACAATAAGTGTAGGACTTGGAGGGGTGGTTGAATATGGATTGGGTAGAAATAGATTGCACCCGGGGTGAGTGGTGCACTTCAATGGTAACCCTCTCAATTGAGATAGGTTCGAGCAATGTGGGATCCCCAATATTGGTTGCAACAGGATCCTGTTGAGAGGATACCTGTGTGGCTTTGGCAGGTTGAGTCTTTGACATAACTGGGGGGTTAAAACTAGTATGTGTGTCCTGTGTTTGTGGTACAGGGGCATCCTCAGGGGACTCATCTCCCTGAGTAGCCGTTTTTGGCTTTTTGGATTTTGGTTTGGTGGGGACTTTGGATTTGGAGGTGGTGGCTGTGGGTTCCAGCTGCTTGGGTTTTCGCAGCTTGGCAGCCTGTTTGAGTGATTGGTCTGAGTTGTGCCTGGAGTATACCTCAGGAAATACAGCCATGGCAGGGACTCCGAGGCCAACAAGTCCCTCAGCATTCAGCTGGTTCTCTATAATGGCCAAGATGAACCAAGGATATAATATCCATCGGTTAGAAATAGGTTTTGAAGCCATATCCTTAAGTTCAAGAAAAATTATTTCAGAAAAATTTAAGTTTTGTTGCTCAAGGATAGAGAATAATACTTGTTGCCACCTGGTCGACATTTGATCCCAAGAAGAAGTCTTAGGAGCTAAGCAAACATTCACCATATGAAAAATAAGGCGTTCTGCATGATGGAAATGTTTCTTCAGGATGGTAGAGGCGTTGAGGTTACCCTGGTATCCATGGTGGGCAAAGGATAGATCAGTGGTGCCCTTTGGATACCCAGCGGGGAAAGTGGCATCATCCAGTTGTAGGGTTTGGCGAAGGATTGCCGGAGTGATGACCACCTGTCGGTTGTTGACGAACGACTGGAGAGACTCGGTGTTATGCTCCCCAGTGATCAGGGTGACGTTCGTCCAGAACTGATGGAGGGATTCGGCATAAATAGTAGGATTTAGAAGGAAGGCCGTTTTGTAGGGAGAATGGACCATTAGATCAATGGCATTATCAAACTTTGTCCAGAAGGGTGATTTGGTAAGGTAGGCAACACAGTTGTGTCTTGGTTTAAGCTTCATGGTCGCCATTTATGTGAGAGAAGATTTGGAGGTTTTGAACGTTAGGTTTTGAGATAATGATGCTCTGTAAGATTAGGTATTTATAGGGTAAGGGTTAGAAAACAACTGAAGGGTTTGGTGTTAATCATCAGTAGTTTTAAACGACTGATGACATGGTATCAACCTTCAGATGTTGAAACAACTGAAGTTTTGGTTTTAGGCATCAGCAGTTATAAAACTACTGAAAACCTTGGTTTTGTCTTCAGGTGTTTGAAAACAACTGAAGACTTGGTTTTAGTCATGAGTAGTTGTGAAACTACTGAAAACCGTGGTTTTGTCTTCAGGTGTTGTAAACAACTGAGAACGTGGTTTTAGTCATCAGTAGTTGTAAAACTACTGAAGACATGGTTTTGTCATCAGTTGTTGTAAACAGCTGAGGACTTGGTGTTAGTCATCAGTAGTTGTGAAACTACTGAGGACATGGTTTTGTCATCAACTATTTTGGGTGAAATAGCAGTTGTAGAAACAACTGAAGAGAAAATTCTCATCAGTAGTTTGCATCAATTCTTAGCCTTTCAGCTGTTTCATACTGTCCTCAACACTTACTCATCAGTCTTTTTGTTGTTTTCAGTTGTTTCATAGGACATCAGTACTTGAGCTGTGTTTACTGATATCAGTAGTTATAACTACATTAGCAATTGTAACTTGATCAGTTTTTTTAACAGAATCAGTACTATATGTGATATGGTTACTAATGATCATCAGTACTTAGTTACTGAGATCATCAGTAGTTATCACTTATTCTAGCTGCAGCATACCAAGCCTTAACACTAGGTTTTGGAAAGTTGAACTATCCAAAGGCTTAGTAAAAATGTCTGCAAGCTCATCAGCACTAGGCACAAACTTTGGATCAATCAGACCTTTTTCAAAACAGTCCCTAATAAAATGATGTTTGATCTCTATATGTTTGGTCCTAGAGTGCCGGACTGGATTTTTGACAATGCACAGAGCTGAAGCACTATCCATTAATAATGGAGTCTTAGTCCCTGTAATGCCATAATCCAAAAGTTGGTTCTGAAGCCAGTGTACCTGAGAAGTACAACTTGCAGCTGCAATGTACTCTGCTTCAGCAGTAGATGTAGCAATAGATGTTTGTTTCTTACTCTGCCAAGAAATCAAACAGTTGCCTAGGAATTGACATCCACTAGAAGTTGACTGCCTCGTTAAATTACACCCTGCATAGTCACTATCTGAAAAAGCAACTAATTTGCAAGAGTGTCCAGTGGAATACCATAAACCTAGAGATTGTGTACCTTGCAAATATCTAAAGATCCTCTTGACTACAATCAAATGAGACTCTTTAGGAGCAGTCTGAAATCTAGCACAAACACAAGTTGCAAACATGATATCTGGTCTAGAAGCTGTTAAGTAC
Organism: Flaveria trinervia; assembly: GCA_025506515.1. NCBI lineage: Eukaryota > Viridiplantae > Streptophyta > Magnoliopsida > Asterales > Asteraceae > Flaveria > Flaveria trinervia. The sequence goes on from JACCIX010000859.1 coordinate 37,845, forward strand.
ATCAAGGACCCAATCATACATCTATAAAGTGTTTCATCAACAGCTTTACCTTTCTGATCTGCATCCAGTTGTGTGGTGTTGCACATGGGAGTAGAACAGGGCTTACGATTTTGTAAATCAAACTTATTCAAAATATCTTTTGTATATTTTGACTGATGAATAAAGATTCCATCAGCCTTTTGTTTGATTTGCAAGCCTAGAAAGAACTGTAATTCTCCCATTGCACTCATTTCAAACCTTTGTTTCATTAAACATGTAAAATCATCACACAACTGGGGATCAGAGGATGCAAAAATAATATCATCAACATAAATTTGAACAAGTAGCTTATGCTGATCCACCTTCTTAATAATAAAGTTTTATCTGTGGAGCCTCTAGTGAAATTATTTTTAAGAAGAAATTGGAAAGTGTTTCATACCAGGCTCTAGGAGCTTGCTTCAACCCATAAAGAGCCTTATCAAGTTTGTACACCCAATCATGATGTTTATTATCCTCAAAACCTGGTGGTTGACACAATAAACCACTTCTTTTATTTTACCATATAAAAATTCACTTTTCACATCCATTTGAAAAACTTTAAGATTGTGGAATGCAGCATAGGCTAAGAACAATCTAATTGCCTCTAGTCTGGCTACAGGGGCAAAGGTTTCATCATAATCAATACCTTCTTCTTGTGAAAACCCTTGTACAACCAGTCTAGCTTTGTTCTTAACAATAAGCCCATTTTCATCAATTTTATTCCTAAACACCCATTTAGTGCCTATTGCACACTTACCTGGGGGTAGAGGAACCAGTTCCCACACTTGCTGTTTCTTGAACTGAAGTAGCTCAAGCTGCATGGCTTCAACCCATCCATTGTCTCTAAAGCAACATGATAGTTCTTTGGCTCTAGCTGACTGATGAAGAGAGCATAGAAACAGAAGTTAGACAATTGACTTCTTGTTGAAACTCCAGCATTGATATCACCAATGATTTGAGACATTGGGTGATTCTTCAGCTCTTGATAAACAATGAGATCTATGCAAGTGTTTGTAGAACCTTCAGCAGCAGCAGATGGTGATGCAGACTCTTGAAACCAAGAATTAGATGGTAAATCAAAAGATGTAGAGGAATCAGATATCTCATCAGCATTTGTTGTAGATGGAACTGCTCAAGCTACAGGAATATCAAGTTTAGCAGACTCAGGAAGTTGATCACTAAACTTGAATAGGTGAGTATTGATATGATCATCATCATCAATACCACCAGGTAGAAGACATGCTGCAGAAGATGATTTATCCACATGATCTGCAACAGCTGGAGGTTGATAAGGAACATATTGCAGTATGTCCAGATCAAACAACTCCACAGGGTTTTGTGGAATCTTGTCCTTTCGAGATTCATTAAACTTCACATGCAGAGTCTCTTCAACTATCTTTGTTCTGCAATTGAAGACTCTGTATGCCTTGCAAGTGGATGAATACCAACAAAATACCCTGCATCCACCTTAGGATCAAATTTGTGGATTTGATCCTTTGTGTTGAGAGAAACAGGGACACCCAAAGGCTCTGAAAAATGAAATTAGAGGAGCCAAGTGATGTAAAACTTCATATGGAGTCTTCATCAACCTCTGATTTACTAAGACTCTATTCTGCACATAGCAAGCTGTGTTAACAGCTTCAGCCCAAAAGGTCAGTGGCAAACCAGAGTCAGCCAACATAGACCTTGCAGCTTCAATTAGGGTCCTGTTCTTTCTTACCACTACTCCATTTTGTTCTGGAGTTCTTGGGATGCTAAACTGCCTTTTGATTCCCTTTGAAAGATAAAATCATCAAGTGTATGGTTTCTAAATTTAGTTCCATTGTCACTCCTTATACACTTGACTGATAGGAAATACTGCTTCTCAACATACAACACAAAGTTTATAATCTTCTGAGCAACCTCATCCTTTGAATGCAGAAAGAAAGTCCATACAAATCTGGAGTAATCATCCACAATTACTAGATAGTATTTCTTCTTTGCCATGCTCATCACTCTCACAAGACCAAATAGATCCATGCTCCTTTATTGGTCCACCTCTCACTAAACTATTGTGGATAAGCTGATTCATGTTTTTGATATTAACATGACCCAGCCTTCTGTGCCACAGTTTAGATTCCTGAGGAGAGGCTTTGGAAAATAGGCAAGGATGGGCTTTGAGAGCTATTTTCTTGGAAAGATCTAAGGCATACACTCTTCCTGTCCTGTTGGCCCTCAGGAGAGTGTGATCATCCAACACCTTATCAATCAAATTCAGAACTTTGGATGACAGAATCCTACAGTTCTGACTGGTGAAAAGAGCAACATGGCCTTTATCACACATTTGACTGACACTCAAGAGATTGTATTTGAGATTTTCCACATGATTAACATTATCAAACTTTATTTCCCCATTGGAGACAAAGCCTTTGCCAATGATGTAACCTTTAGAATCATTGCCAAAAGAAACAAACCCCTTCTTTCCTTGAGAGTAGTCATGAAGAAGAGAGTTGTTCCCTGTCATATGCATAGATCCTCCCCTGTCTACATACCAGATGCTACTTTGGCATGCTGAAGAACCCTGCAATCATAAACAATTATTTAGTTTTTGAGACCCAAACCTTTTTGGTTTTGGGTCTATTCACATCAACAGATGGTAACCTAACAGATTTGCTTTGAATAACAGCCTGAGGGGATGGATATGGTGAAGAAGAAGAATCCTTTGGCATGGATTTTCTTCTCTGTGGTTTTAGCACAGGAGCATCTAATTGGTTGACTCTCCCCGATAGATATTGAACCATGATAACAAGTTGTGTCTGATTCTGTGATAAAGCCTTCAGCTCATCAGACACATTAGTGCTTGAGATTGATGGATTCCTGCGTTGTACCATCTCCCTTTGAGCAACCTCAGCTGTTGCCTGATTAACCCCTTGCTTTTTAGATTTCTTTTTGGATTTATGGGTCACAGGTTTTGATGTTGCCGGTAAAAATTTGGTTTCAAACTTAGTTTTCATTTTATCCATTTGCTTTTTAATGTTCTCATTATGTTTGAGTTTGGAGCCCTTTTTATACCAGCAATCATCAGTAAGATGATTGAATAAGCCACATATTTCACATGGCTTTTTCTTCATCTTAAGTTGATCATCTGCTGAAGAAGATGAAACTACTGAAGACTTATTCTTCAGCAGTTTGCTATCAGTACTAGCAGTTTTCTTCCCTTTAGTACATGCTTTCTTGATATCTTCTTCAGTAGTTTTCCCACCCTTTCTACTTGCAGTTTTCTTCCCTTTAGTACATGTAGTAGTTTGGGTTTGTTCTCCAGGTGTTATGACATGCTCTTTAGTACTTTCAGTACTTTGTGAAATACCACCTGGAGTGATCAACTTTTTAATCATGTGAGTGTCAGCATTTGAACCATCAACATCAGCTGATAGGTTCTGAGAGGAATTAATGCTGACTTCAACCTCTGATAGATGCAGTATTTGCTTCTCTAATAGATGCAAATGCAGCTATGCATGTTTCAGAACATAGCTTGGCTTTGGCCTCAGAGGATACATGTGATACCTGTGGTGTGGAGGCATTAGAGGATGAGGTATCAGCAGACTCCAGAGCCATAAGAGCAAGGTTTCCAAAAGGACTGTTACGACGATGTTGACGAGCACCAAAGAACAGTTGTTCACGACCAGACATATCATCTAGTAGACTGCTCGAGTCAACAACTCCTGGGGTGAAAAAGCTGTGTTGTTGAGGTTGAGATTGTTGATGAGATTGGGTAGGTTGAGGTTCAGGTAATGCTTGTGGTTTTTGTGCCATAGGAGCTTGAACCGGATTTGGCTGAGGCATGTAATAGCAGGGATAAGGATATGACATTGGACCCTGAGGGACAAAGTATGCAGGAGATATAGGGTGTGAATGATGACCAGAACTCGCACGTGTTGCCCTCTGTTTTATGGACTAGTGATTGGAAAAGTCACAAAGGGTGTAGAGGAGTTAGATCCAGTTGATCTACACTCTCTTGCAAAGTGTCCAAGCCTTTGGCATTTGTGACACCTCAACTTACTCTTGTGCAAAACCAACTTTGGTTTTGCTAGAGAGTCCAGGAAATTTCCTGCCAGTTCTCTTGTAGAACTTTTGAGATCTGATATTAAGTAAGGCGATTGGCTTAGAATATCCATCTCTTCTAAATCATCATGAGCAATACCCTTCAGATCATCCATGATGAAGCATAAATTGTCACTATTACAGTTTGATTGACTATCAACACTAACAAAAGCATGATCAGAACTGTTTGAAGAGAAATCTATATGCTTATCATAATTGCTTTCAGATGCAGCATATTCTGACTCATGACCAACCAAGGCAGTGTTCCCTGGTACAAAGTCATCAGTGAGCTTTCCTGATGATGCCAGTTTCCTTTTCTGCTCTATCTCTCTCTCTCGAATGTAAGCAGTTTCCCATGAAGTTGGGTGAGAGATAGGCTATCCAGATTTGCACCGGAGCATAGGACAATAGTGTATGTGTCCCATCTCTCAGGTAGTGATCCGAGGAATCTGTTATTCATCTGGCTATTGGTGTATTCCTGTTTGACCATTTTCAGCTCAGAGATCAACACAGTGTCTCACCCTTTCTATGAGAGAATGTCTCATATTATGGGCAAGGATTTCTCTGTTGCTTGCTAAAACCTCATCTGTTCCACCGAATTGTTCCTTGAGTGCATTCCAGAGGTCATGAGCAGTTTCATGATGCATAAGCCCTGAATAGATTTCATTAGGCAAAGCCATGGCCAGAATACCATGCGCTTTAGCATCAATCTCAAACAGTTTCCGATCCTCATCTGAGTATTGTTCCATCTTCTTCGGAACCATTTGGTTGGTTTCCGGATTGTTCACCATAGGCTTGTGTGGACCATGTACCACAAATGTCCAACAACCTGAACTGTTAACAAACAGGTGATGAAGCATCCTTCGTTGCCATATGTTATACTCATTCCTAACCAGCATCGGAGGCTTGGTTGAGGAACCGGTATTGTGAGGGTCATTAGAAGGAGTAGTCATTCTTAGATTCAACCAAATTCAATTAAGCTTTAGCAGATTTAGAACAAAAACACAACAAACCAATTGAACCAAGAGAGAGCTCAAAGTGAATAAACGAAAGCAGCAGAAATTCAATAATCTATAACCAATTCTTGCAAATATGCTAATTCAATCAAACATAGATATCGAATAGCAGTTTCAATGATCAATTGTTAGATCGATCAATGATTAACCCGCTCTGATACCATTTGTTAGATCAGTGATCTACGTTTGATTGATTAGAGAGTATTGCAGTGGAATCAAACATTGAATTAGACAATTCACAAGAACACAATTGATATTCAATATAAAAGTAAACGGTTATAGAGAGAGAGAATTCTGCGAAAGATATTTCATTCAATATGCGCTTTCGTGCTAACAGAATATCACATGTACAATTAGGTCAACATCTCTTATATAGGAGATGTGACGTCTGCTGATGTCACTTGATAGTGACATCTAACAGAATTATTCAAACTACTGATAGTTAACACAACTACTGAAGATGTCAAACAGCTGACATCTTCTTACAAAAATACTAAGTGTTAAATATCACTACAACTACTAAAAAGAAACTACTCAAACTACAACGACTGAAGAACATGCTCTTCAGTCGTTTTACAAGTACTGAAATAGAAAAGAAAACTACTGAAAGAAAACCATCACAACAACTGAAGAATGCTTCTTCAGCTGTTGTAACAAACTCTGAAGGCATCAGTACTTGTACTTGAACTTCAGCTGTTGTCATCAACTGATGTCTTCAGCTGTTGTCTTCAGTCTTTGTACTTCAGCTCTTGATCTTCAGTACTTTAGTCTTCAGCTGTTGATCTTCAGACTTTGGTCTTCAGCTGTTGATGTCTTCAGTACTTTAGTCTTCAGCTTTTTAAGTCTTCCGTACTTTAGTCTTCAGCTGTTGATCTTCAGACTTTGGTCTTCAGCTGTTGAAGTCTTCTAGACTTTGTTCTTTAGCTATTGCTCTTCAGACTTTGTCAAATAGCTGATCAAGTCTTCAGCAGTTGTTGTGATGTTTGTGGGACTTAGAGGTTTTTCTGATCAGGCTCATTGGTTCTTTTGGTCCAACAATAATAAATAAGATCGTATGTGTGATACTGATTTAATGTTTGGAATATGATAGTACACAGGTACAAACCATTTGGGTCGTTAAAAAATCAAAATTGAAAAAGATGCAAAGTTCAAGTATAAGTTTGTGTAATCTGAGCAATATAAAAGGAAATATGATAGTTAAGCTAGCTACTACTAAGATAACACATAGAAAGTAGACCTAGAGGTTGCTAGACCATAGTTGATATGTCGGTAGATTCAACACAATAGATGACTAGACCTTTTGCTGATCTCAAGATTAAACTAAAATGTTTGACTAGCTGTGAGTAACACCTTATCCCTGGATAAAACAATCAACAAGATTCCAATAAGGGGTGATGAGCAAAATAAACGCCACAAAAGTGTGCGTATGACCAAAGCATGAGCAATAGCACATGAAAATTGCAAATACAATCAAACTGATAACCTATGGTGTTGGTGAGATCTGTGCAAAAGAAGAAAAATTGCTCAAACAAGAAGATAGATTATGTGCCACTCTGCTGTCGGTGGCACTGACCTGAGGATAAGCATAACCTATATTCTAGAACCCATTGTTGTTTGTCTCCTCTCTACTGTGTGATGACACTGACCTGAGGATTGGCTTCTCTTTGAAAATTCTATGAATAGCCTCTTCTTGAATTCTACCCTAAGACCACTCAAAAATCTCCTGAGGAATGTTGATTACCATATAAGTGTGGGATCCACAAATGTTTGTTGAAACAAACAAACCTTAAGCGGATCACCCAACTGTGTTGAAAGTCTGTGTATGGATTTAAGAGGAAAAGTATACTGACAATCCCTGTGGCTACAATTCTTGAAAGTTCAAATCAGTGTGTGGACCTAATAGTACTAGTATGATTTCCTAAATTTGCTAAATGACTCTAGATGAAATACAAGGAAAGAGCATCAAAGGTTTTAGCTAACTTGTCCCAAATAATTTGAATATCTTGTATGATTCCAGCTTGAATTGGTCTGTGTATGGTTTAAAAGATTGAAGCTGCCCTCTCTGAAGAAGTATTCCTTAGAGTTACATCTTAGGAATTAACCCTCACTAAACACAAAAACATGTCTTAGTATAATTTTCAGTGTTAATACTTTTATGTAAGTACAACGTTAGTCTATTTCAGTTTTGTGTAGTATCGGACTATGTCATGGAAGTTGATAAGGGACCTTATCATCTTAAAGGTCACGTCTGAAGTGCCCACATGTGCTTTGAAGTAAAAATTGGGTTACATCTGAGGTGACAGAATGTCTTAAAAGGATCACGTCTAAGGTGATCAAAAGTTTTAAGTTAAAATGATCATGTCTGAGATGATGAAGTGTTCATAATGTTAAATCAACAGTTTAAATGGGTCTAAAAGTCAAATGGTCATAAAGTCAGAAAAATTTAAAGAGTATGACCCATTCGCATGACTGGACCATAAGTATGGACCAATTGGGCGAATGGACTATACTCATGCATTAAATAGCCGAATGGACATGAGTATGAGCCATTCACCCGAATGGGTTATCAAAATGAGCCATTCGTCTGATTGGGAGTGTGTGACTGAGTCAGTCGACCGACTGAGCTTTAGTCGGCCGACTGAAGGTGATCGACTAAGTCAATCGCCCCACTGAGTGTCATTCGCCCGAATGAACTAAGCAAATGAGTCCAGTCGGCCGATTGAACTCAGATTCAGTATATAAAGGGCCACAGTCGATCTCAATCTTCTCACCACTCCCAATCGCCCTTAAATCGCACACCATACCATTACTCTGCCCAAATTTCTTTAGACATCAATTACTCTTCCTTCTTGATATTCTGAAGTGTGTCTGCTTTCTTACAGGTAAAATGTGATGAAATCTCACAGAAATCAGAAGAAATTCGTGCCCTAATTAGTGATTCGCATTTGAAACAAGAACCAAACCTCAATGGACTAATAACCTACTGAAACCATGTAAAATTTAAAAATAAGGTTATTAGGTTATTAGTTAAGTGATTGCGAGTCTAAAGAACCTTTACACAATGTTTAATTTCATGATCTGGTCAAGACTCGAACCTAAGTCAACCAAACAGTAGGTCATGCGACTGGTCATATGGATGAACTCCAATCGCACGATTGAGCCGGACGAATAGCTCAATCGGCCGAATAGGACATGTGAGTGAGCTTAGTCACCCAACTAAATCAATGGCAGGCTCAGCCAACCGATTGAACTAAGTTGCAAGTTCATTCACCTGAATGAGTCCAATCGCATGATACTATAGCCGACTGAACACAATCGCATGAATGAATCAGAATGAATCATATCAAGTTACTTAGAACTGGTATGTGTTATGTGAGTATCTAATGATTATGTGTCTTGTGTTTCAGATTGATGGCTGTTAGATGGTCTATCAACCCTAAGCATAATATATGTGCTCATCTAGACCATATTACTCGGAATGGCGCCGAGTATGCAGAGATCATTGCTTTTCTTAGGGGATCAAGGATCCACAAGGCCATCACTACTCCATGCACTCCTTACAGGTCTTTACACCAGGCATTTTGGGAGAATGCTTCTGTTGATCGATCACATGAGCCGTATAGCATACGAAGATCTATATGTGGTAGGGCTATTGAGATTACTACTACCGATATTCAGAGAGTACTTGAGCTGGGGGAAGATACTGATCACCCCCCACCAGCTACACCCGCTGACAGTAAGAGGCTGCTTTCTAAGGATTAAGTACGATGGGGACATCAACTCAAGTGTGCTCAACAAGAGCAACCTGTGTCCCCAGTACAAGTACTTGGCACATGTCACACTGAAGTGCATCGCTTCCAAAAGAGGTGGGTTTGATGATCTTTCAGACCAGATCCAGAATGCCTATGTGGCACTGGTGCTGAACTACCCCTTCAGCTTCTCGAGCATGATCTTCTCTTACCTTGTGGAGAATGAGGAGGCAAAGGGTAAGGAGGGTTTTTGCATGTACCCCAGATTCTTGCAGTGATTTTCGATAAGAAGTTGCCATCACTTCCAAAGGCAAGCCACGATGCTGTGGTTTTAGAGATCATGGACGATACGACCTTGGGTCGTATGAGAGTCTACCGGGGTAAGCAAGTAAAGCCCCAGGTGAAGAGACTGATAGCCATCTGGCCAATGAGAGCTATGTGGCGCCAGGCAGACGTAGGTGGCGTCACACAGATAGTGACTCCGACGATGAGCAGCTACAGCTCCAAGAGCATGACTCTGATCACGATGATAGCGGGGATGCAGAAGATACATTGCCCACTCGACTGGATCGAGGAAGAAGAGGATGGCTCAGCCCCACAGCTTGAAAAAGAAGAAGCGCAGAATCACCTTCATCACCACCATAGCCACCCCCACAGCCACCACCACAGCTACCACCACTCCACCTACCACCGCTACCACTACATCCACTACCACCACTATCACCATTCCACCCACCACCACTACCACCTCACACACCACTTCCACACCTACTCCACCAGCTACACACTTCCCATCCACCACAACTATAGCTCATCCACAACCATCCACATCTATACCACCCCCAATCTTCTCTACATCCACTACCACCACCACAGGCCATGGAGTCGGGACCCTTCACACGTCCCACCTATTTTTGGATCCTCTTACCCATCTATCCGGTTGGAGGAGCAGTTGGCTAACCTTAACCGGTTAGTGCTGAAGCTGCTGGCGATGGATGAACAGCGAGCCTCTCAGTTTAATATGCTGATGGAGCATAATGCATCCCAAGCCCAGATGATAGAGGCTCAGAGCCAAGAGATTACAGAGCTAAAAGAGATGCATACATCCTCAGTACAGAGGATACAAGATTTAGAGGCCCAGAACAAGAAGCTTATGTTGAGACTGAACGGATCCAAAGATGAGCCCCTAAAGATCAGAGAATGAGAAGGAGATGATGGTGATGACGATGACAGTGATGATGCTGATGATGACGACTGTGATCATCAAGGGGATGACACTAATGCAGGTGATAATGTTGATAATGATGATGAAGAATGAGATGCAGCTGCATCTACATCAGCTCAAGGTCAGAGAGGCGCACAAAGAAAAATCAAGACCAATGAGCCCCACCATCTTCTACTGATCCTACTGACATACCAGCTATTCAAGACAAGAGTAATGCATAGTTGTTCATGTTATTTAAATCATGTTTATGTGAATACTATATCAAATAATTGTAATTAATGTTTATGGTTATTATTGATGTTTACTGCTTTGATTGTTGACTACTGATTGATGTGTTACATGTGTAAATAAAGCAGATCCAAATTTTCAAGGAGATGAATATGATGTTGCTCCCCTCCAACAGATCAAGACTCAACTCACAATGATTCTTGATCTGCAGGGGATTGTCAAGAGATCGGTGAATTACACTCCTGAAGAAGGAGAGATAATTCATGATCTCACCAACGAGCAACTGGCTGAAATGTTCCAACTCAATCCTGATGAGATCGTAAAGGATGCTCCAACAGTCCCTGTTGAAAGTGATGACGAGCTCAAGGACATTGATGAGATAGAGATCGAGGATGTCACGGCAGATCACTATCGAGAGTATGCTGACCAAGAGGGAAATGTGGTCCCCAATTTGGGTGATTCCCTAGTCAGTGATACATTTGATATACTGGATCAAATGGAACAAGAAACTGAGAGGGTTGAAGAACAAGCTCATGCCTCAAACACCAAGGTTGATATCAGAAAGGCTGAATGGGCTGCATGTTTTGAAGAGATCCGAGCATAACGCTCTGCTCCTAAACCTAATGTATACACCAAGCTCTACAGAGTAAAGAAACATCAAAAGGTGTCATGCAAGATTATCGCATGGGCTTATTTTGATGATCTTAACGTACACACGATAAAGAGAGAGATGGGTATCGAGTACTTTAGATTACTGCATGATCTAAAGTTTCTACCTGGTTTCGAGCTCAACCAGCTGGCTAAATTGAACTTACTATATGATGACCCGAAGAAGATGTCAGGCTGGTTTGAGACTGCCCTAAAGAAAGAGTACCACACTAGGTGGTCAACTTCAAACCTCAATAACCTACTAGGTATATCAGACATTCTGAAGTTGATTCCATAACTGGAAAGCCTAAAATAGTGTTGAAGTGGAGTTCCTCAAGAACAATGTCAAGAATCCCTCTCAGTGAAATGCCACAGGACTTGACACCACACTTTAAATGGTGGTACTATGATTAGAGAACAGGAGAGGCGGTCATAGTTCTGAACAAAGAAGGGAAAATGGATACTATTAGGGTATTTGACCCAAAGTGGGTTACAAACTTGTCTGCTGATGATGTAAACACATTATACAAGTGGCCACTATTCTGTGACACGCAAGATATTGTACAAGCCCTCCAATTCCAAAATGTGATACGACTATGCCTTGTGTTTGAGATACACGCAAGAGTCACAAGAGAGGAGAAGTACAAGAAGTATGATGAGGTTATAAGAAGGTAAGACAATAAATGAATCTAGGTCCAAGGGGGAGTTTGTTCATACATGTGTCCCTAGTTTCTGATCTTAATGTAATATCTTTGAATTGTCTTATGCTATGTAAATGTAATAGTTGGGTACTTAATGAAATACAAGTGTTTGGTTGTGTTTATAATGTTTAATATTTCATTAATGAGTTGTTTAACGCATATTGACTTGATTATATAGGTTTGTGATTGTTTGAATTGTTATGCATAATGTTATAATATTGAATACATTCAAACTTGGTGAAGTGAATTTCTAATGCGTCCGACTGGACAATGCGCCCCAACAATGGTCATGCATCCGAATGGCCATGCGACTGAGTGTCCATGCGCCTAAATAGTTCATACGCCTGAACAACTTCATGCGTCTGACTCAGTCGCATGACTGAACACTCAATCATGTGAATGGATCAACCGCATGGCTCAATCGCATGAATGAACCATGCTCATGGTTCAGTCGCCCGAATGAGAAACCCTAACCTATAAATACCAGCTAATTCATGGATAAACGTAAACATTCAATTCATTTCGACTTCAGACGTACCCTAGCCGTCTAGAAGCCTCTAAGTTCGTACTCCAAGTTCATAGAACGTTGTAGATCGATTCCTAATCAATTCTTGACGTTAGATTTAATACATTATTGTATTCACGTGCGTTCTCACTGATTGGATCGCCAATCAAATAGGATTCCGCACTATTTGGTTTGGTTTAACATGTTAATGAGTTGGTGTTTAGTGCAAATACCAGATCCTAACATAACTTTAAACTACATGGATATATAGATAGTGATTATGGTGGATGTTGTCAAGATAGAAAATCTACTTGAGGTGGTTGTCAATTTCTTGGTCCCCGATTAGTCTCGTGGAAATCTAAGAAACAAACAAATGTCTCTGTTTCAGCTGCACAAACTGAGTACATTGTTGCATCAGCACGATGTTCTCAAATCCTCTGGTTGCAAAATCAACTACTAGATTATGGGTTCAATTTTCTTAAAACTCCTATTTACATTGATAACACTGCAGCAATGTTCATTACAGATAATCCTGTTCAACATTCAAAAACAAAACATATCGAAATTCGATATCATTTTCTCAGAGATAACTCTGAAAAAGGGTTAATCATATTGATTCCAATTGCAATGGAAAAACACTTGGCCGATCTATTTACTAAATCCTTTCTACGAGGACGGTTTGAGTATTTAGTGGAGCCAATTGGTCCTATTAATCATATGTTAACTCCCTAAATCAAAAGATCATCATAAGTGATCCTCTTGATGTTAATTGCCTTTTTGTATTTTATGTGTGTGTGTTTTTTTAGAAAAATCAAATACAAAAGTATAAAATCAAAACTCCAGAAATAAAGTCTTTTTCTAAGTGTCAATTTATTTTTAGACAAGAATTAGTTTTTGCAATATGTGAGAAATGATAGTACATTAGTGAAATCAGTTGCATATTTCACTCATTAATAAAGTCTAACATGATGAGATATGTTGTGTAGACAATATGATGCTACTATACTAAAAAGTAAATTCATGTGATTACACTAAATGTTTATATTTGTGTGTATTCATCTGAGTACTGTTGAGATGTTTTGGCTTATCATATTGATTGCTTGTTAAGTTACACCACTCACACCTCATGGTGATGTGATTAATCATGAGATCTGTTACAAGCATCATATCACTTCTTTGTTATGAGTCATCATAGATCTGAAGTGCTAAGATATCCTTTCTTGTAAGTCATTACAGACCTGGATTTTCTCTTTGATGAAAGAGATGCCAATGTGCACAATCTATTCAAATGGATAGATAGAGCTCATCAAATGGTTATCCATGATCATTCTCTATTCATTTAAGTAACATGAGCTCTGGTTATACATATGGCTCAAGTAAAAGTTTAGTATGTGTTCTTTTTTGCATGTCTTGATGATAGTTGAGCTCTCTAAGTCTCTGTATGATCTACATCATGTCATATCTAAAAATATACCCTCATCAATCCAAAAATTGAAAAAGTAAGTGAGCTGATAGTTTATCAAAATCACTCATTTTCTGTCCTTAGATCTTGTGTCTCCTTTGCTATGATATCACTGACCTGGAACACACTTGATCAGGATTTATTCATTGTCTATGACTATTCACATTTTTTTATTTTAATGTGTTGATCTTCATTGATATGATCTCACTGCACACATGAATTCTTTGTTTATACAAGATTTTGATTCTGATTTCATTTTGATTTTATTCATGTTTTATGTGTGTAAAGGCAATATAACAATGAGGTGTGTGATCTTATTATGTTAACTTAGGAAACTTATAAGTTGTTCAAACTTAAAAGTTTAAGGGGAGTAATAAATGGAAGAGTTTTTCTCAGAAAATCAAAATAAAATGTTGAATTAAAAGGATGATGCTATATGTTCAAAGTGTATGTGAGTATGATAATGTAACTTTTGAAAATGATGATATGAACCTATATAAATTGCAAGTGGAAATGTTTCTTGCTAAAGTTGAGAAATAGATATTTGATTATGTTTTGAGATTAAAATGAAGGGAAAGATAAACTTTAAAAAGTTAATCAATAAGTGAAGAATTAAAAATGTTAAAAATCAAATTTGAGTGTGCAAAATGTAAAAAGTTCAAATTTGAGGGATTAAAATGTAAATTTTTGGACATTCAAAAATATGCTTAAAATGTTTAAATATTAGTATGAAATATTACTAATATGTTTAAACAATGTGTAGGTGAAGAATTTTGGAAAACACAAGTGTAAGACTCATGAAAGTCAACTCAAAGTCAACTCATGCACCTAAATAGTGTTCATACGTCTATATAGGAGCATGGTGAACTTTGAGAAAATTATACAAGTGTTTGGGCGTTCTTCATATTCCCATGCGTCTAAACAGTTGCAATAAGTCCATGAGTTTAACCAAGTGTTTGGGCGTTTCATAATCCCATACGCCTAAATAGTGAATGAGTCTGTTTTTAACCAAGTGTTAGACGTTTTGAATGTCTCATGCATCTACACAATGTTGAAATGTTTCAAGAGTTAGACGTTTTAGGAACTTCATGTGGCTGAACAATGCAAAAGCGCCTGAACAATGCTTATGCGTCTGTACAGTGCTCATGCGACCTAATAGTTTTCATGCGTCTGAGTCAATACGGCCAAACAATGCTCATACGTCTCATTATTTTGTGAATTTTAGGGTTTCATACACACAATTAGTGCTCATGCATCTAAAATTTCACTTAATATATATTGAACACTTCCTCATTCACTCTCAAAATTCGCCAAACACAATTCTCTGAACTATCGACTCTGGTCTTCATCGAACTCTCGGATTTTCATTGTTTGAAGCAAATCTATGTTGATTGATAGATATTATTTAAGTTTATAAACATAATTTTATGATTCAAATGAGTAGATTTTGGTTCAAACATGTCGATTAGCATAGTCGTTTGACTGCTACTTGGGCGTTCGAACTCTATATGATTGAACATTCAAAGTTTAACTAATCAAATCTTAATCATATCTAAAATTGATTCTAGATTATTGACATCTATCAAATTTAGAGCAATTTGATATATTGTTCTTCAACTGAAATCGTAAACGATGTTGATGATAGTTTGCTCAGCCGGGTTCTTCGAAGGAAGAAGCAGAAGATGAACAGTCAATTAAATTTTTTAAAAAATTAAATAAAAATAAAATAAAATAAAATAAAGTTTTAAAAAGTAGATGAATCAGAATTCAAATATCTGATTGATGAAAATGATAAATAAAAATTGAATAAAATTTAAAGAGTTCACAAATTAAATTCATAACTAAAAAATCAAAATCATAAGTCAAAATTAAATTCAATATTACAAAATAAAAATTCATAAGTAAATTTTAATGTTCTAATATTCTTTTTCTCTATATTTTTGCAAATGGCATCTTTGAAATTTGAGCCTAAACATAATGTTGTTGTATTCTTAGATGAGGAAAATAGGGAAGCAGCTGGTTATGAAGAGATTATATGATTTCTGCTAAGATCTAAATATGTCTATGCAATGTGTGCTAGACCTTTGATAAATGCAAGATTAATCAAAAGATTTTGGAGAACAGCAAACATAGAAAGAGATGAAGAAGGGAATAAAGTTTTAAGATAGAATTCTTGAAGTTTGTGAACAAGCAATCAGAACAGCTCTTAAACTTAGAGAAGATGACCCAGAAGACTTATCTGGGTATACTTTCAACGAATGTAGAGATGTTTTTCTACAAATGGGTCATCCTGATCATTTTCTGAAGAAACATTTCTTCAAAGCTAGTGTATATAAACACTAGAAACTATTGTGTTATATATTTCAACATTGCATGTCCAAAAGAAGTGCTGGTTGGGATTCATTCCCAGTGGACATTGCATCTCCTATCATTGCTTTAGCCAGAAATAGAAGGTTTAACATAGCTAAGTGGATAATGAATGGATTCATTTTCAGTATTGAAAGAGAAAAGAGAAATAAATACTTAGTGTATCCTAGATTTCTCTAACTACTCATTAATGAAGAGAATCCAGACTTATATGTTGAAGGAGTTGAAGGAGATAAATTGCAATTAGAGCATATGTCTGAATCTGTTTATAAAAGACTGCCTATGCTCACTGGTGCTCAAAACATTCCTTTATTTGATTATATAAGGAATGTAGCTATGGATGAAGTAGACATCAATCAACTACACTATCATTTATCTAAAGATGAACCAATAGATCCAAATGATCTTATTAAGGATGTTGTAGATGATGTGATTGATGATGATGATGAAGAAAGTGAGGAAGAAGCTTCTGAAAGCTCATCAGATGATGATGATAATGATAATAATGATGATGATGGCAATGATGGGGCAACTGAAGCACATCAAGAAGTTACTAATGAAAGGAATGTTGAATATAATGTCAATGAAACTCATAACTTAACTAAAGAAACTACTGATGTTGATATTCATGATGATTTTGTACATGATGTGAACCAGTTATTGTTGCTCATGAAGAAGATTCACAAAATCAAACTTTTGATTTTGATTTCATGAATGATATGCTATTGAACTAGTATTTCAAGCCGAAATGAATGAAGATGTTGAAGAATTTCCTGTGAGTACAACACAAAATGTGTCATTACAAACAGAGGAGATAATTGATATAGATGAGATGGAAAATTTGAAAGAAGAAAGTGTGATTAAAGAGAAAGAGATTGAAGAATTAAAAGTTGAGAATGAAAAACTAAAAGAGATGAATATATCTCTTGAGAAGGAAATTCAGAAGTTAAAGGATGAAAATTCTAAGTTGAAAGAAGAAAGTTTACTGAAAGATGAAAAGATTGTAAGCTATGCAAAGAAAAAGAAGATGTTATAAAAAATTTTGAAGTTATGATAAAGGATTATGACATTCTTGAAGAGAAATTCAGGAAATTATCTCATGAAAATGAAAAATTGAAAGAGGAATTAATAAAAGTAAAGGAATCTCAAAAGCCTATCTCACTAGAACAAATGATAAGTTCTGATATGATTGTTGAAGAGAATCCTAAGGTGATCAAAGGTAAAAGGAAACTTGATGATGTAGCAGATACAATTTTAATAGAGTCATCTTCAAAAGTAGAAAGAATAGAAGAAACTGTTGAAGAGCAAATCAGTCAAGAACAAATTGAAGCTTTAGAAGACATCGAAGAAATTTTCAGTGATGACTGGTATGACGAAGTCTTAGATGAAGAAGACATAGATGAAGCTCAATTTGTATCAAATTTCGATTCAGTAGAACCAACACAAGATCAAGATGAAATTCCATAAGATATTGAAGATAGATACAACTACCTTGTGAAGATGAAATACAATAGAGTATTTTTGGATGGACTGACTGTTTCTCAAATAAATGATGAATATGAGAAATGCATTGTTGCAGAGTCAGTTGCTCCAATTGATCAAAATAAGATTGTAATGGAACATGGTGAATGGAATAGAGCTAAAGAAAGTATTCATGTAGATGAATTATCAAGCTCTGAGTTGCACAATCCTGACCCTCATCATATGAGTATTCCAGCATTAAGGCCTTGGTTGCAAGCTAGGAATTACCCATGGAGGAAATTGAAAAGATTAAAATCTGTATCTTTGAGGAATCTTGTTAGAAGTTTTCAAGAAACTGGAAAACAATTAAAGAAGATGATTATACTTGATACTGATAATCCTCAATACCTTGAGATTACCAAAAGAACAAGAGTGTTGATGCCTAAAGAGATTTAACAAATGGCAAGAAAATTAGATGCTCATGATAGCAGAAAAGATATGATTAAAATGTTTTCTGATACTGAAAGGCAAGCATATAAAGCCACTTCTCAACAAAGATAGATTTTTGATAATGCCAGATCTACTGGAGACTTGGTGAGAAATGTATTACAAAAGGACAATCGATTGCTGAGTTGTTGAATGCTATGATTGCTCCTAATTTCACAAACCAAGTAAAGATAATAGCATGGAAGTATGATGAGATATTTGATGAATTCTTGATAAAAGTGTAAATGTGATCAAGAAGACAAGGAGTAGTTTGCTACTTTAAAGAAGAACAAAAAGCTTAAAGGATTACAATATGAAGAAGAACATTTCATGATAGAATTTTATGATAGATATGTTGAAAAAATCACAACTCCTGGTCTAAAGGTGATTGATGGTAATCAGAAGTCAAAACCAATTCTCAGATGGTTTTATAACCCTAAGACTTTTGAGATTAAATTGGTCTGAAATCCCGAACAATGGGATGAGGACATGATTACACTATTTGGTGCTTTTGAACTGAAACTATTGGATCCATGTTATATATCATTTTTATTTGTGCAAAAGTTTGAGAAAGTATCTCTAGAAGTTGCAGAGCAAGATAAGAAGTATTTCCTTTCCATCATTAATGTGATGAATGCTGCAATGGAAAAAATATCATTAAGAAAAGCTCTTGCATATTCAAACATTGTTAAGAAGGATATCAAAGACATTGAGTTCATGAGAATTTCAAGAAAAGGAGTATTAGAAATATACTCAAAGGAAAGTCAAAATCCTATTGAGTTATATGCTAATATTGATATCACATGTTTATCAAAAGATACATTGGAAAGAATGATTAAAATGGAGATAAAGACGAATGAAGATTTCTTTGAGTGCTGAAGATGGAAGATAGAAGATAGTTTGAAAGCTGAAGATAAAAGATAAAAGCTGAAGGAAAGATTACAAGAAGACAAGATTGAAGATTTTGAAGACTGAAGACCATGTAAATCTTAGGGGGTGTACTGTTAGTTCTCTAGAAAGATTAACATGTTGTCTTTATATGACTTTTTACTATTTGTATAGGAACTAGTTTTGTAATTTTGTTAGTTCCTTTTGTTTAATTATATATTGCTTAAACTTGTAGCAGTTAGAAAGGAATGGAAAACTACTTACTTACTTTGTAATTGTCTTTGCTTGATATTAATGAAACTATGAATTTTGTTGATATCTTGCTTGATTTGATTACTTTGTTTGTATTTCTTTGAATTGTGTTCATATATCTTCACAGATTGATACATTTGATCCTATCAATGTTGCCGGTTTTGGTCATTTCTTGTATTTGTCTTCATTTTTCACTCAAGAGCTTACCATCTTTATATCTAACAGAACCGTGCTACTAACACCTTGTTCTGGAAGAGATTTTCACGTCCTTGAAGGTACCATACTCTTAAGCATGTCATTCTATAGGGGTAACATGGTTACACCTAGAAAACCCTCTTTTCGGGTGTATTTACACCATCTAAATTGCACAACTTGTAACCTATGGGAGCTAATCTTGTAACCTGCTGAAAACAAGTTTTCTAACCTCCTAACAACCTGCTTTCAAAGTTATAAAAATGTTGGTTAAGGTTTAATCATGTGTCATGGCATTTAACACAAGTGTAATGCATAAAAATGGTGTAATACTATAGTTCCATCATGTTCTTATTTGGGTTGATGAGCCCGTGAGGTTGACATAGAAATTTCAGTTGGATGATTTTGGGAATGTGATGAGATGTTAAAGGCTGAAAATATAAATGTCTTAGACTTGTAGATTATTTGGACATATTCGGGGACCCAAAAAGCACTAAAAAGAGCTTTAAATCAATAAAAGATAGATTTTAACCATTTTAAAAAGTATTCCAGGCTCTAAAAGGGTTAACAAAGTAATTGGGCCGGATCTGGTTGTTAAATGGTCCAAGTATGGATTAAAGGGGCATTTTAATGAAAAACGGGTTTTAACTGGGTAACGTTCGGGAGATTATTTAAAAATAAGAGCATAACACCAAAATCCATGGAAATCATGTTATTACAGTAAGTTATGTACTATAAGATATAAAAGAGTTGAAAATTTGTCAAACGAGCTTTTAACGGGTCAAGTTCGGTTAAAAACGCGCTTAAACGGGTAAAACTTGAAAGATACAATTTCACCAAAAAGGAACTCAAATGCATCTTTAACTGATTAAAAACCTTATATAAAGTCATTAAAATGATGTTTAATGAATCTAAGACCATTAAAATAGAAAATCAACACTTGTTTTACCGTGAAAACGGTAACGAGAAACATGAAAATTTGTAAACCGGAATTAAATTATAAATTTTGGTAGAAACTTACTTAAAAATCAATTACTTAACTCTAAGAAACTAATAATTGGGCATAAAAGACGTTTAATACTAGAAATCAAACCTTGGGGTAGAAATTGTAAATTTTGAAACTTGGTGGACTAAATTGTAAATTTCGCTAAACTTCTATAAACTGACCCCTTGAACCAAGAATCACCTAAAAGACTCAAACTAAAATTATATAAGTAATTTAACTTAGTAAATCGTGTATTTTTTCTTAAGAAACCCTAACTTTCTATAAAAGGAAACTTTTTATCTAAAGACTTATTAATTCAAATGCTATTAAGATATTTACCTACCACACATCTTATGCATCTCTACACCCCTAGAATTAGTAGATTAACATTTAAATCTTAATGATTAGGGTGCTAGAGTTGAGACTATCCCGGCACACGAAGACACCCTTTTGCTTGAATTTTAAGGTGAGTTTAAGTGTTTCCCTTTTTATTACTGTTTTTGGGATGAAACATGCTCTGTTTAAACTGAAATGTTTTTATGCTATATTATGATGCTATATGTTGTGGTTATGTTGAGACCTGCTCCTACTTGTATCATGGTCATTATTCTTTGGTGTACCGCTTGTTTATATGGGTAGATCTACTTCGGGAATCCCCCACACACAATGCCTCCTGTGATGAACGGGAAGGGTACCACACACTGAGATCCTGCGGGGTCGTTTGTGGCATGTAATAGGATTTATAAGATACTGTTACGGTCCACTGGTTTGAGGCTCAGTTCTCCCCACGGGGATTTAACTAGTAACTTAATTTTTGAAGAGGCTAGCCGGGGCTAAGTGTAGGGTTGATTGTGATCCCCACAACAATGATACTATGCCTTTTAAATAAGTGTGGATTCTAATGAGTCCTTGTTTTTAAACCTTAAGCACTTGAATTAACCAACTTTTTAGTTGACACAATTTCTTTTGAGCATGTTTCAGGTAATACATTTTGGAGTCTAGCTGTGTAAAAGACTTTGACCTAGCACCGTGACAATGGCATTGGCTTGTCCTTGTTTTGAAACATCTGAAATTTTTTTAATTATTTCTATTTATACATTCATTACCTTATGTTCGATGTAAAATATAATTTGAGGGCTAGATTTGTTTCTAGCCTGGGATTATTTTTATACTTGTAATGCCATGTGATGTTCTTTCCCTTTGTGCTCTTATGATAGTTTGTTTCCGCTGCCATATGTTGTTGCTAGTCTGTGACGTCCCACCCTACCTGGGCCCGGGGTGTGACAGATTGGTATGAGAGCTAAAGGTTGTAACCCTGATACTTTAGGACCACCCTTATGGAAAGTGTTGGGATGATCGGGTTGGGTAAATTGATGATTACACTAGATCAACGTAATCATGAATTTACCAGACGTGTAAATTCCAGCATGGACCCTAAGTCATGTTTGGACCCTTCTCTGTTTGAAATTATGTGTTCTAAAGTTTTCTTGGTGTGGTCTAAGAGTTTAATTTAACAGAACCTATTTATTTATTTATTGTTGTCATTTGACGAGACCATTAATTTCTACTACTATTACTCATACTATTGATCACTGATTCTACTGCTATCAGTACTATAAGTACTGCTACTATTACTTATACTATTACTACCATGAGCTATGAGAAACCAAATTACTCATGATGATTTTACAGGTTATCTGAGACAATGGTAGGAAAAGGTAAGGCGCTAGCTCACCCATCCCACAAGACAACTTCTATAGGGAGCAGCTTAAGGATCACTCCTCGGATTGACCACGAGGCTTAACTCACGAGGTGCGAACACCCTGGATTTTTATCAGCGACTTTGGATGACTCGGAGCCGTCGGAAGACTTCACTTTGACGTACCCATCTAGGAGCCAAACATGCTCCAAGTCATCGCTTGTCATTGTACCCACTCACTCATCTTTCCCTACTATCGGGGACAGGGGTGCACGGACTATTACCCGCCCCCAAAAGAATGTCAGGCCGCGAACCTCAGTCTCTTTTGGATGCCTCCTCCTCCGCCTCGACCGGTCAACAGACCGATACCGGCCCCACAGCCATTTGATCCACCCCGACACCAACCACTAGACGAGCACTAAATGCCACCTAGGCACAACATGTATGACGGCCCTAGTGTACTGGCTGGTGACCGCTACTCCCAGTCTAGTCGTTGGGCAAGTGATGCAGGTTCCTTTGACGTTGCACTAGATGAGATTTGGAGCACCGTCCGTATTCAGGAGATGACTATCCAACATGCCACTCGGACGTCACATGTGACATCCGGTAAATTTCCGTTACCAAACTCCGTTAGTTCCGTTAAGTCTTGTAAACACGTGTCGTGAGCACACACTAGTTGTCGTTGAACGTTGGTGACCTAATAATAATGATTGATGTTAATTTGATGTGAATCTAAGTGATTATGTGAATATTGGGTTATGTTTATGTGTTTACACATTTATAAACAATTAATTAAAGAATTTATCGCGTAACGCGGAAACGTGTCTATTTATTCGTATGTCTTGTGTTTTTATAAAGATAAGATATATAATGAACTTTATAAGTTTATATCTTTATATTTTGAAGTTAAAAACACTTTACAAAGAGTTTAAAGCTTAGTTTTTACAAAATACCAAAACACAGGGTTTAAAGGGTAAATATGTAAATTAAAATTAATTAAAACAAAATTCCCAAACCCTAACCCACCCTTCGGCCGCAAACCATCTCCAAACACTCTCCCCACTTCGAATCCAGCCAAGAACAAGCGATTTTGTGTGGTTTTGATTCGATTACAAGTTATACAACGCTTAGGAATCATCAATTTCAAGCAATTACAAGTTTAAAGGTTAGTTTTTGCGAGTTTTTGTGAAGTGTTCATAGTGGCCGAACCCTAATTCGTGATTTGGCATTCATGGAGTCGAAATTGATGTTGTTTGATGATGTTAACATGTTAGTTAGATTGTATACATGCTAGTTAACGTCGATTATGCAAGAATTATATGTTTTTGGGGATTTGATCATGAATTTTGGTGTTAAGCAAGCCCTAATTCGAAAATGGCTTGATTATGTGATGTTGATGATTGTTTGATGAATGTTTGATGATAATTGGGTTGTATGAATGTTAGAATACGTTGATTATGCAAGAAAGTTGGGATTTTGATGCATTGTTCATAGGTTACTAAGAATAGTAACTTTATTTTGCATGTAGTAGTGATCTATTGATGGATTGATGTTATGGATGGGTTCATGATGATAATTAGATGGTAGATTGATATTATGAATGCTAGAAATCTTTAATTTGATGATGTTGATCATAGCTTGCCAAAAGTAGAAACTTTTGTTTATGAAGATTGTTGGATTGAGGTGTTTAGTGTTGTTGATCATGCCTAGATGTTAGTATGAGATTGAATTGGTATATTATTGATGAATTCATGCATACCTTGGATGTTTGATAGATTTTGGATGTTCTTTCCCAAAAGGGAAACTTTATTTGTGTAAATGTTGAAGTATGATGTTGTGATCATGTTTGAGATGATAGGAACTTGCTATATGTTCAAGGATGGATCCTAGTGTAATAGAACGTGTTAAATTAGTCGTATGGCATGTTTGGATGATCATGGGTGATAATTGGAATTGGGAATCATGTATGGTTGGATATTGTGTAGTAGTAGGACATCATGCTTGGGTCTGGTAATTGATTGTTGTGATGTTGTGAATGCAATGTATATGCTTAAAGAATTTGGTTATGATCATTATACACGCGTGCGGATCTGAGGCCCCTACTTAGTGGGATGGCAGGGTTTAGGATGTGAAGTCGTGAGTGGCTTCACATGGCATGTGATGAATGGTTGAACCTTGTATGACATGTTAGTTGTATTGTAGCTAATGGTTATGTTAATGTGCTAGATTCGCATGACTTGTATAGTAGTTGATTGTATGATGATCTATGTGATACACCGGGTTGATATAGCATATGTATGACACTATTTGAATGTTAATCATGTATGTTGTATGTGCTCATTGGCTTTATTTGAACTATAACTCATAATGTCACCAACGGGTCAAACGGGTCAACTAGGTCAAACGTGTCTATTTGTCTGGAAGCTTGAGTCTTTGATTTTGGTATGATTAGGGTTTCACATGTCTTTTATTTACACGTACTTATGTACTCACATGATCTAGGTAACCTGTGAAGGTTGGCTATCCTCTCGTTTCTCAAAATAAACCCTAAGTATCTTTGCATACATCAGGTGAGTTCATGCCCCACTCTTTACTTAATCTCTTTTGGGGGAGATAGCATACTGGTATTTATACGAACGCTTTTATGATTTAAGTTGTGTATAATATAATATAGTGCTTTTTACCATGAGAAAAGTCCTCACACTTTTGAATTGTTAATATTTAATAGCGGGGAAACTTGGGTAGTACTACTGGGTCTGACGAGCCCCACCTGTGTGACTCGAGGTCAACCGGTGCAATTTGTCCTATTGATCATTGTCACGACATGGTAAGTCGTGACAGGAGGCAACAACTATCACAGTCAGCTTCAATTGCAAAATCACTATGTATTAATATTTGTCGATAATAGACTAGCTATCTATTACCATACACTGCTTATATTTATCGCAACTGTTTATATGTTTATTGAACTCAACTCTTGAACTCACCAACCTATGTGTTGACACTTTAGTATGCTTTTCTCAGGTCCTTAACTTGCTTGTCATAGGAGCACTACACGGTTCACTTCATTTAAGACATTATGCTTCAAGACAATGTGACATTTTAACAATTATGGTTTACTTTTTGGTTTGGCACTTGTTTTGCCATGAGTTATACTTTATTGACTTGGGTTGTTTTCAAAAACGCTTCCGCATTATTTAACGTTGGTATCCTGGTTGATTTTGTTATGTTATGGCATATAGAGTCGTTCTGAGTAACTATTGACTGTGATCCTGGTTTGTTCACACGCCTCGCGGTAAAACTCCGCAAGTGGATTTTGAGGGTGTGACATCACAATCTGCCCAGTTTTAGGCCGTGATGGCCTCACATGGGGTACAACGGTTGGAGCAGGAGCAGAAAAAGAAGAATGTAGGGTGGCTGGGATGGTTGAAAAAGAAGTGGATGTGAAAGTTTGGTGGAAGATAGGATTATCTATCTCTGAGATAGTTAAAGGAAACAATTTCTATTATTAACTAATACTACTACTACTATTATTATTATTATTTATTATTGTTGGATTTTATGCCGAAAAGATATAGAACATTGATGTGGTTAGTACGTTATGATCCAAGTCGGGTCATACCCAATAACAAGTTTAGAAACACCAATATGTATTTAATTGATGATATGATCATCCAATTAAATAATTACACCAATTTAGAAAATGGGTTTTCTAAATAAATTATATGTGAGATAGAACAACTTATAAGGATATTTTGTTCATGGACATTATTTGTAATGTTATTTAAGTTGGTGAAATAACATCAAATAATAATAATGTGTGTAAGTTATATAATTAAAAGGTTAATTACATAACTAATAATATAACTAGTTAACAATGAAGTTGGTGTTTAAAATGGAGGGAACCCATTTTAAACTAAGATTTCCGGCCGCCCTTTGAGGGGCAACTTTGGTCTTTTTGTTGCCTTGAAACAACACACCACATGAACTAGTCACACACTCTAACTTCAACTCTCTCTCATACATGCAAGATCCATCTTTTTCTCTCATCTTTCAAGATAAACAAGGCTGAAAAAGGGTTTTCTGCAGCCACATTCTTGCACTTTTGGTGTCAAAATCCTAGCAACAAGGTGTTTTGCTTGAGGCTGACATCTTCTTTGGTGTTTTGGTCCTTCAAGACTTCATCCTCTTCTTCACATCTAACGTTTTTGGGCAGCCTTTGGAAGGTAGTTCATCCAACGTTTTTGGGAAGCCTTTGTAAGGTAGCTCCATGGTTCCTTTTGGTTGTTATATTTTGCTTGTTTGCTAGTTCTTTCATATATAAATGATCCTTACAATCTTGGGTTTCTTGTTGACATATAATGTGCCTTAATTTTCAGTTTACAAAACAATATATTAAGGCTTGTTTCCACTGTGCTTTCCTTGTTTAAATGGTTAAACAACTATGTTTATGGTCCAACAAACCCAACATTGGCATCTAGAGCCGAATATGTGGATGACTAGCTTCTATTATCGTTGTAAGTTGGTTTTATGGGGTTTTAACAACCTAATAGGGGCTGTTTTGTGGTGTTATTATAAATCCCAACCTTTCAAGGTTATATCTTACATGCTTGTGATTAAACCTTGAAAGAAAGATATCAAATTGTTGATTGTGTTTTGTTTGGACAAAAACACCAAAAATTCTTGGTTTATGTCATCTGAAAATTTAGGGTTAAATGGGGATTTATTTTGCTTCTTGTATGTTGTATATGATGTTTCATATTGGTGCATAACCTATCCTTGACCTTGTGTTGATTTTGTTTTGGATGGATGTTTTTTTTGGAAGATTTCATTCATTATGGGTTGTAATAATTATTCTTTTTTGCTTGTATATTATTGTAATTTGTTTATTCATTCAATGGTGATGTATTAAATAGATTAGGTGTATTTTCTTTTGTTAGAAAATTTTGTATTAGGATATAAACTTTGTAAAAGAAGATGCACAAGTTGGAAGCACAAAAGGAAGGAACAAAGAGGACTTTAAGCATTTGGATGCAATTTCAAGTGGGGGTCTTTGGAGATCCTATCTTTTTATTGTTATTAACCCTTAGAAAAGACCTTATGACCACACTTATGATGGCAAACAAGTTTGGTCACCTAAGTAGTTATAGTTATGCACATGTGGTTGTTTTGTATATGCTTTTTTGATTATCCATTTTATTTTGATTGTTTGATATGTGGATATGCTTAACAATCTTAATAAATTATCATAACAATCTGAATTTTCATGGTTCTTAATCATTAATATGTTAATAAAAGTTATTAGAAGGATTAATGATTTCAAAATAAAAGAGGTTTTATTAAAAGAACCGTAGGGTACCATATATTTGAAAGCATGCGAATACAAGGTACATAGTGTTTTGATAACTAGAATTTATCAAAACTAAAATCCCTTTGGAAACAAGTTTAACACCATTCTCTTACATGACACTCGAATCACTTGAGAACTATTTGTGGGATAAATGTCACCTAACCACTTTTAAGGAACTTGTGTGTTTGAGGTGGGCTTAATATATTTATGGGATAAAGGTCACCTAACCACTTGTATGTGTAAACTAAGTTTATATTTGTTGGATATCCCAAAGACTGTATATGATACTACTTCTTTGATCCAACAGAGCAAAAAGTATTTATTGCTCGGAAGGCTGAGTTCTTGGAAGCTAAGTTCCTTATGGAAGGAATAACGTATAGAATAGAGGAATTTGACGAGGATCAAGATCCACAAGCCCGTACACGTTTGGTTGACACTAGCAATCAAGAGGTTGATCAATACACACAAAACGTTCGCAAAGTAGAGTTAGCATTCCACCTGAAAGATATGGATTTTTCATGAATGGACGCTATGTGGTTGATTCCGATGAGCCAACTACATACCATGATGCAATGTCCAATTCGAATTATGACAAATGGCTGGAAGCCATGAACGTAGAGATGCAATCCATGTATGAGAACCAAGTTTGGGAATTTGTTGACCCTCCACTTAACTCCAAACCGGTTGGATGCAAGTGGGTTTTCAAAAAGAAAATAGATATATATGGAAACTTGGATACTTACAAAGCAAGACTTGTAGCAAAAGGTTTCACTCAAACTCAAAGGGTTGATTATGATGAAACTTTCTCGCCTGTGGTAAGGCTAAAGTCAATTAGAATATTATTTGCCATAGCTGCATATTATGACTATGGGATTTGGAAAATGGATTTCAAACCCACTTTTCTTAATGGACATCTCAAAGAGACATTCTATATGGTTCAGCCTCATGGTTTTGTCAATCCAAAACATCCTAATAAAGTATGCAAGTTAAAGAGATCAATCTATGGATTGAAACAAGCATAGAAGTTGGAATCAACATTTTGATGAAGAGATCAAGAATTTTGGTTTCATCAAGAACGTTGACGATGCTTGTGTATATAACAAGGCTAGTGGGAGCATAATTACATTCATAGGCTTGTATGTTGATGACATACTACTTCTTGAAAATGATATTCCAACCATGGAAGGTGTTAAAACTTGGCTTGGAGCTGCTTTTTTGTAAAATATCTCGGTGAAGCCGCTTATATTTTTGGAATAAAGATCTATACGGATATATCGAGGCGGTTGATAGGTCTAGACCAAAGTGCATATATTGATAAAATTTTGAAAAGGTTCAAGATGGAAAACTCTATGAACGGTATGGTACCTATTCAAAGAGGGACAATATTGAGTACATCTCAATGTCCAAGCTCAAAGGATGAGCAAGATCGAATAAAGAACATCCCATATGCGTCTGCTATAGGATCCATCATGTATGCGATGATATGCACTAGACCGGACATGTCATGCGCGTTAAGCATGACAAGCAGATATGTGCAGAATCTAGGTAATAGCCATTGTATGGATGTTAAAAGTATATTGAAATACTTAGGAGGACTAAGGATATGTTTCTAATATACGGGTCTGGTGAAGTGGAAGTCGTTGTAAAGCGTTACACGGATGCGAGCTACCAAACTGATCGAGATGATTCTCGATCACAATCAGGGTATCTCTTCATTATGAATTGAGGAGCAGTGTCCTGGAGGAGTTCAAAACAAGACGTGATAGCATTATCCACTACAGAATCCGAATACATAGCCGCCTGATTAGCAGCTCAGGAAGCTGCATGGATAAAGAAATTTATCGTTGAACTAGTGGTGGACTCTACCATTCAAGAACCCCTAGAAATATTTTGTAATAACAAGGGTGCGATTGCACAAATCAAGGAACCCCGTGCACATAAAAAGACTAGACACATTGAGCGGAGATTCAACCACATAAGGGATGAACTTGAAAAAGGAAAGATATGTACTCGTAAAGTTCACACCGATCAAAACATTGCTCATCCACTCACAAAGCTCCTTGTAAGGGCAAAGCATGAAACTCATACTTGTGCCTTAGGACTTTGATATTCTAGTGATTGGAATTGATATATTTAGTATTAAAAGTATGGAACAGTTGTTATATTTAACTCTGTTATATAATTCTAATATTCTAAGTTATGTTCCTTTTAACATGTATACATCCATGAATATGTTTATTATTCTAAATGTCCGTAGTCGGTCATGTTTGTGGGAACAAATATGAATGTAAGACTATTATGAACATGGATTGGTGGATATTCATAAGGCATAAATATAAAGCAATTGGTCTCTACCAAAGTTCATAGATATTAGTGGGATACAAATATTGGACTGACCCGCATCTCATATTTTAGTACATGGAATGTTCTAGATTGATCATAAGTAAATTTGAGTAAAGGCGAATATCATTTGGTATCCTCCAACTGAGATACATATTGGGTTTTAATATTCACCAAATGTTATATCTTGAGGTAGTTCTTCACTGCTCTGAAATAATGGACAGTACATAAGGCTATGTTTAGGTGTGACATGAGGTGATTGTGAGAAACGTATGAAGTCAAGATGGAATTTGTTCCTTTAATTTGTTGAGAGCAAGATGTCTAAGGCCTGATTAAGTTAAATCAACAAGGAATGATCATTCTGTGTCCTTGGATTTAACATGACATCTGTAACAAAAGGATAAATGATTAATTCACCTAAATCATTTAAAGTTGGATACTTGAAGGGGATGATGTTATTTAATGGCTTTAAGTCATGTGTATTAAGGGTAGTAAACCATTGTTAGGCGGTATTTACTGCTTGCATCAATCTTCTATGAATCTTGGGAAAGGAGGAGATTGTTGGATTTTATGCCCAGGACACGTAGAACATTGATGTGGTTAGTACGTTATGATCAAATTCGGGTCATATCCAATAAGAAGTTTAGCAAACACCAATATATATTTAATTGTTGAAATGATCATGCAATTAAATAATTACACCAATTTAGAAAATGGGTTTTCTAAATAAATTGTATGTGAAATAGAACAACTTATAAGGATATTTTGTTCATGGAAATTATTTGTAATGTTATTTAAGTTGGTTAAATCACATCAAATAATAATAGTGTGTGCAAGTGGTTGGATTCTATATCCCCAAGACACATAGAACATTGATGCGGTTAGTATGTCATGATCCAAGTCGGGTTATATCCAATAATAAGCTTTGCAATCACCAAGAATTATTTAATTGATGATGGGATCATGCAATTAAATAATTACACCAAATTTAGAAAATAGGTTTTCTAAATTAATTATCTGCAAGATGAAGTAAGTTATAAGGATAATTTGTTGATGGGTTTATTATTATTTTTGTTATTTAAAAGAGTTTAAATAACACTAATAACATGTGAGTGTACTTTAATTAAATTGTTTAATTAGAGAAGACATGTGTCACATTTTAAATAAGTCTAGTAGATGACTTACTAATGTGTGACAAAGGACCTAGTTTAGGAGGGAAATACCTCCTTTTTTTTGAAGTCAAATTTTCGGCCCCATTGTGTGGGGAAGACCAAAAAGCTTGTCTTGAAACTTACACTCTTTATGAAAGAGTGTAAGACACACTTTTTCATCCATCACTTCATTTTGCATGCTCCAAAAACTCTCTCCTTTTGTTCTTCCCTTGAGTTCTCGGCTGAAACAAGAAGAAGAGAGCATTTTGGGCGTTTTTGGTGCACTCTCCCTAGCAAGAGTGGTGATTGCTTCAAGGGCTTGGGGTATACTAACTTGAGAGGTCCTTCCTTGGAGCTTTTGGCCGATTTTGAGCATCCAACATCCCATTTTTGTCGATTTTTGGCTGCGGGAAAAGGTAGTTTGGCAGCCCTTTGTGGTTGTCATAATATGTTGTTTATTAGCTTTACATAGCTTGCTTATTCACATAATATGATCCTTGTAATATGGGTTTGTTTTATACATATTTTGTCACCTAAAGAACATGATTTTTCAATTTTATAATCATGTTTCAAAACTTATATCCGCTGCGTTCTTCAGAAAGTTTAAGAGGTTAAACTATGATTTTATGTTCTAACAAACTCAACATTGGCATCTAGAGCCGGTTATGTGGATAGCTTGCTTTTTCTTGTCCTTTAAAAATCGTTTTATGGGACTTTATAACCCTTCTAAGGGCTGCAATATTCTTGTATGTTGAATCCCCAAACTTTCAAGGTTATATTACACATGCTTGTGATTAAACCTTGAAAGATATGTATGTTGATATGTATGTTGTTTGGACAATGTTTAAAACCCGAAATTTCAGTTTATGTTGGCTGAAATTTCGTGGGTTTTAGAGTGGATTCATTGTTATTTTTGGATGATATGATGAATGTTTATATTGGTGCATAACCTAGCCTTTGGCCTTGTGTTGTTTGGATGATTGCAATGGTTGTATTTGTTTATTCAATGGGGTTGTATATTTATTTATTTGTGCTTTGTTTAAAATGTAATTTATTTATTATTGGGTTGTAATAAATAGATTAGGTGCATTTTCATTTTACTACATATCTTGGAAAAGGACTTTATATCTTGTAATATGAAGACGTACGCATTGGAAGCACAAAGGAAAGACATAAGAGAAACATGGAGCATTTTGGATGCTGCTTCAAGTGGGAGGCTTTTGGAAGCTTTCTATGTGTTTTGACCCTTAGGAATGCCCTATGGACCACACTTGCGATGGCAAACAAGTGTGGACCACTTTAGATTGTATGGTAATGTACATATGCTATGTTGTTTTGTTTATATTATTGTGGTTGATGGCATGTATATGATATTTGCTTTAACAATCCTATCAATGATCATAACAAACTGTTGGGATTCAACATGTTTATCAAAGTTCATATATCTTCTTTTGTATGAAACACGCAGCGGAATATAGTTTTAAAACATGTTAATATGTTGATTATTAAACCCATTTTAATAATCAAACCCCAAAGCCATGGATCAATATACGAAATACATACAAAGGAATAACATAGGATGTAAAGAACACAACCTTTGGAGCTGTTCAAAGACGAGTTTCAAGAAGAGAAAGAAGATGAAATCGTGGCTGAAACTTCAAAATATAAGTCCTCAAGAGGTGATACCCCAAGCTTGTACAAACACCTTTGATTGCTAGGCTTCTTGACACAAATTTTCAGCAACAAAACCCTCTGTTGTGAGCTGAAATTTCTGCTCTAACTTTTCTTCAAACCGTAGAGAGAGAGAGAGATTTGGGAGGAGTAGAAGTCCTTTGCATGTAGGAGAGATTGTGTGTGTTTTTGGATTGTATCAAAAAACAATTAATCTAGTGTGTTATCAAGACAAATATGAGACCCCCAAGGCAAGTGGGCGGCCGAAAATCCATTTGAAATGGATTCCCACACTTTGTTTTGTAACACAATTAAAATACACACTAAATCCTTATGTTTATAAATTTAAAACATGTTTAAACTTTATAAACTTAGTACTTTTTTTTGTTATTATTTAGTAAGACTAAATAATGAAAAACAAAAGGTACCAAATGAACATTATCCATATAATGATGTTCATCTACAAAGGCAATGATTTAGAAAACCCATTTTCTAAATTGGTGTCATAATTTATTGGTGTTTGTTTAGCTTGTTATTGGGTATGACCCGACTTGGATCATATCACACTAGCCACATCAACTTAATATGCATCTTGGGCAGATCAAGTCATTTCAATCTCCCACTTGCACAAGATTCATAGAAGGTTGATGCAAGTAGCAAATAACGCCTAGCAACGGTTTGCTGCCCCTAATGTATATGATTAAGTGCCATTCAATAACATCGTCCTCTTCAAGTGCCTTACTTGAAATGTTTTAGGTGAATTAATCATCTATCCTTTTGTTTCAGATGTCATGTTAAATCCAGGAGACACAGAATGTCATTCTCCGATGATTTAACTTTAACAGGCCTTAAACATCTAACTCTCAACGAATAAGAGGAACAAATTCCTTCTTGATTACATACGTCTCTCATAATCAACTCATATCATACCTGAACTCAGCCTTATGTACTGCCAATTTTTCAGAACAGCAAAGAACTAAATCAAAGTACAATACTTGATGAATGTCAAGACCCAATATGTATCTCAGGTCAGAGGATACAATGATATTCGCCTTTACTCAATATCTCTTATGACTAATCACAAGGATTCTATGTTGAAATAATTGAGAGCGGGTCGGTCCAATACCTATATCCCATAGATATCAATGAACCTTGGTAGCAGCCTCTTGCTTTATATTCACACCTTATGAATATCATCCAATCCAAGTTCATTACAGTCTTACATTCATAGTTGTTCCCACAAGTATGATCGACTGCGGATGTTTTGAATAACTTATTATTCATGGATTTAAACATGCTAAAACAGTAGAACAAATGAAAATTATAACCATATAATTAAGACAAATAACATAAGTTCCAACATACAAATATAAAATACAAAGTCAAATCCAATCACTAGAATATTGAAGTCCCATGGCACAAATATGACCTTCATGCTTTGCCTTTTCAAGGAGCTTTGTGAGTGGATCCGCAATGTTTTTATCAGTGTGGACTTTGCGAATACATATCTTTCCCTTTTCAACTTCATCTCTTATGTAGTTGAATCTCCGTTCAATGTGCCGAGTCTTTTGATGAGCACGAGGTTCCTTGATTTGAGAAATCGCACCCTCGTTGTCACAAAAGATCTCTAGGGGATCCTGAATGGAAGGGACTACCCCTAGTTCGGATATGAATTTCTTCAGCCATGCACCTTCCTGTGCTGCCATTGAAGCGGCGATGTATTCTGACTCTGTAGTGGACAACGCTACGACTTCTTGTTTTGAGCTTTTCCAAGAAACAGCTCCCCCATTCAGAATAAAAATGTACCCCGATTGAGATCGTGAATCATCTCGATCGGTTTGGAAACTCGCATCTGTGTAACCTTTTACAACGAGTTCCTCTTCACCAGACCCGTAGATCAAAAACATATCCTTAGTCCTCCTTAGGTACTTCAGAATGTTCTTGACAGCCATCCAATGACCATCACCTGGATTTTGTTGGTATCTACTTGTCATGCTTAAAGCGCATGACACGTCCGTCTAGTGCATATCATTGCCTACATGATGGATCCTATAGCAGATGCATATGGGATCGCTTCATTCTATTTTGCTCCTCTTTTGAGCTAGGACATTGAGTCGTACTCAATATTGTCCCTCTTTGAATAGGTACAGTACCTTTCTTAGAGTTTTCCATCTTGAACCTTTTCAAGATTTTGTCAATGTATGCACTTTGATTCAAACCAATTAGCCGCCTTGATCTATCCCTATAGATCTTTATTCCCAGAATATAAGCGGCTTCACCAAGATCCTTGATGGAAAAACAACTTCCAAGCCAGGTTTTTACACCTTCCATGGTTGGAGTGTCATTTCCAAATAGTAGTATGCCATCAACATACAATACTAGGAAGGTTATTGTGCTCCCACTAGCCTTCTTATACACGCAAGCCTCATCAGCGTTTTTGATGAAGCCAAATTTCTTTACCTCCTCATTAAAACGGTGATTCCAGCTTCTCGATGCTTGTTTCAATCCATCGATTGATTTCTTTAACTTGCATACTTTGTTAGGATATTTTGGATCGACAAAACCTTCAGGCTGAACCATATAGACATCTTCCTCAAGATATCCATTTAGGAAAGCGGTTTTGACATCCATTTGCCAAATCTCATAATCATAATGAGCAGCTATGGCAAACAATATCCTTATAGACTTTAGCATTGCAATAGGTGAGAATGTTTCATCATAATCAACCCCTTGAGTTTGAGTGAAACCCTTTGCTACAAGTCTAGCTTTGTAAGTATCCAAGTTTCCATGCATATCGGTTTTCTTCTTGAAAACCCACTTACTTCCAACTACTTTGGAATTTAGAGGTGGTACGACAAGTTCCAAACTTGATTGTCATACATGGATTGCATCTCAACGTTCATGGCCTCTAGCCATTTGTCACAATCCAAATTGGACACTGCATCATGATATATGGTTGGTTCATCTGAATCTACCACATAGCATCCATCCATGAAAAATCCATATCTTTCAGGTGGATTACAAGTTCTACCACTTCTGCGAACGTTTTGTGTGTATTGATCAAACGCTTGATCATCCTCAACATTTTCATGTTGAGTGCTAGTTTCAACCAAACGTGCATCGGGTTGTGTTACTTGATCCTCCTCAAGATCCACTGTTCTACTACTAGTTCCTTCCATAAGGAACTTTGTTTCTAAGAACTCACCCTTTCTGGCAACAAACACCTTTTCTTCCAGTGGATCATAGAAATAATATCCCATAGAATCTCTAGGATATCCAATAAAAATACACTTGGTGGATCGGACTTCCAATTTTTTTGGGGTGGGAGTCTTAACATAAGCCTCACAACCCCAGACCCTTAAGTATGATAGGGATGGAACTCTTCCATGCCATATCTCAAAAGGTGTCTTTTCCACCTTTTTGGTTGGGGCCATATTCAGAATACGGGCCGCGGAGAGTAAAGCGAAACCCCAAAATGATAGAGGCAATGTGCTTCTAGCCATCATAGATCGAACCATATCCAATAAGGTTCGATTTCTCCTCTCAGACACACCATTATGTTGTGGTGTCCCAGGTGGAGTGAGTTGTGAGATGATCCCACAACTCTAAGATGATCTTGAAAAACATCACTTAAGTATTCACCACCTCTATCGGTGCGGAGAACTTTAATTGACTTGTTGAGTTGATTTTCAACTTCATTTTTAAAGATTTTGAACATTTCAAAAGCTTCATCTTTATGCCTTAATAAGTACACATACCCATAGCGACTATAATCGTCAGTAAAGGTAATGAAGTATCTTTCACAATTCCTAGTCATCGGCTTAAAGGACCACATACATCCGAATGTATGATTCTTAATAAATCTTTTGCCCTTTCATTAGTCCGACTAAAGGGTGCCTTAGTCATTTTTCCTAGTAAACAAGATTCACATACATCAAATGAATCACATTCATTTGTTTTTAAAAGACCATTCTTTTGAAGTGTTTGTATACGTTTCTTGTTTATATGACCAAGACGACAATGCCAAAGGTAGGTATCATTCAAATCTAATTTGAGCCTTTTGGTGGTTGCTTGGTATATTGAGCTATCATATGTTGTGTTCTCATGAACCAATTCATAAATACCATTATTAGGTATGGCCTTAAAATAAAACATATGATTTAAAGAAACATGAATATCATTGTCAACAAACTTGAAATTATAATCACATTGTCTTAAACGGGAAATGGAAATTATGTTCCTAGTCAAACTAGGAGCATATAATACATTATTTAAAATAACTTCCAAACCACTTGGAAGCTTCAAAATGTAGTCTCCTTGGGCTTCTACGTGAACCTTTGCACCATTTCCCATGAAGAGACTAATTTCCCCTTTTGCATAATGTCATTTCTTTTGAACCCCTGCAACAAATTGCAAATGTGAGTTCCACATCCGGTATCTAATACCCATTGTTAGAGGAAATAACATTTAGCTCAACATGTATCATATAAATTATACCTGAGGTTTGCCCCGCATCCCTCTTTTCTCTCAACTCTTTGAGATAGACTGGACAATTTCTCATCCAATGCCCTATCTCACCACATTTGAAGCATGGGTCGTTAACAGCAACCTTCTCTTCTTCTCCTTGGCCTCGGAGGTTCCGCCCTAACAACCATCTTCCCCTTTCCTTTAACGTGCCCCTTTCCTTTGGCAACAATTGCCTTAGGGGGGGAGTAGAGACCTTCTCCTTCTTCCACCTTCATTAATGTTAAGAACAGGTAAAACCCTTTTACCCATTCCCGCCTCAGCTGTTTTGAGCATTGAATGAAGTTCATTTATGCTCTTGTCCCATCCGTTCATGTTGTAATTCAAGACAAACGCCTCAAACTTCCTAGTTAGGCCGTTAAGGATCAAATCCGTGGCCAACTCCTTTGAGACAGGACAGTTAAGCCTCTGAAGGCGGTCGATATGGCTTCATCTTAAGAACATAAGATGAAACTGATTGGGATTCCTCCATCCGACATCCATGAAGCGCTCGAACCGTTTCGAAGCGCTCCACCCTAGCTTGTTGCTGGAACGTTTCCCGCAACTGAGTGATCATGTCATAAGCTCCATGGAGCTCATACTCCTTTTGGAGTTCAGGAGTCATACTTGCTAGCATTAAGCAAGAGACTTGGATAGAGTCTTCAACATATTTGACCCAATCATTATAGGCCTCCACATCCTCTTCGTTAGGTTCATCGGGGATGGGATCATCAAGGATGTAGGCCCGTTTTTCCTGCTTGAGAACGATTCTCAAGTTGCGGTACCAATCCATGAAGTTGTTAGGTGTTAGACGATCCCTTTGAAGGATCGCCCTAAGAGATTGGTTGTTTTGGTTGGGTACATCGTTATTAGCATGTGTTGTTGTCGGCCATCTACAAGATTTTCAAAGATCCATTTTAGTAATTGTGATAAAATTTATTTCATTTTATTAACACCCTTTTATGTCTCATAGACTTAATAAATAAAATTCTAGAATCCAAGTTATATTTAAATATTGGTTAGGTGACCTTTATCCCATTATTTAAATAAACAAGGTAGTCATGAATGACAATTGCAACCTATTGCAACTTCTAGTGATATGGGATCGTATGAACATCTTATGTTTACAACGGCATGTTATCCCAACACCTTTTATAAAACACATTTTAGGTGATCCATTCAATATATTTTATAAATCAAGTCGTCCTACTTACACACACGTGTGAGTTTACTACATAAGTGGTTAGGTGACCTTTATCCCACAAACATGGTATTCTCATCTCAAGTTACAAGTTCCCTCAAAGTGGTTAGGTGACCTTTATCCCACTAAGAGTTTGCAAATAACCTAAGTGTTGTATAAAAGGATGGTGTTTAACTTGTTTCAAAAGGGATTTAATATCATAATCCTTGTTAAGAAAGGTCTATGTACCATATGATTGTATGCATTCAACCATATGGTACTCAATAGATTCTTTTAAATAAAACCCATTTTATTTTGCAAACCATTAACTCCTTTTAAAGAACCATTCTATTTATGCTTAATGATTTGAGAACCAATTTCTAGTTATAGCTTGTATAATAGACGGTTTGTAAATCACATCCAAATATTCAAAACAACAACATCAAGCATTCAACCAAGCATAAACATAACATTCACATATGCATAACAAAGCATACTAAGTTGAGCACACTTGTTTAGCCAAAACAAGTGTGTCAAAAGGTCTTGTCCTAATGGGTTAAGAACATGATACAAGGTTGACAAAAGGACTCCCACTTGAAACCACATCTTCAAGCATCCTCTTTGTCCATCTTCTCTTCAAATCTTGATCTTGAGCATCTTTACAAAATATGTATCCTAATACATTTTTTTTTCTAGTAAAGAGAAAAAAAACTCCTAATCTATTTATTACAAACCATATGAATAAATGAATTACAAAACAAGACTTGAAACATGAAATTGAATTATTACATAGCCAAATGAATATAACATGACAACCAATCAATCAATCCACATGGTCTAGGCTTTGTTATGCATAACCAAAACAACATATCCAAATATTCCTATGTCACGAAATGGGGCAGCCCCTTTTAACCCATGTTCTTGGCCAACATAAACCAAGAACAAATGGGTTAAGTCCATACAAACAAGCAACTTATGACTAGATTTTTTTTAAAGATCCTTACATGCATAAAGTAATATCTTTAAGAAATCAAAAGGGGGTTTTACATTCCAGCCCACAAACATACGGGTATGTGGTGTCAAACACCATAAAACCGAGAACAAGCAAGAAAAATACATCTATGCTTTCGTATATGTGGCTCTTGATGCCATTGTTGGGATTCAACATGTTTATCAAAGTTCATATTATCTTCTTTTGTATGAAAAACGCAGCGGAATATAGTTTTAAAACATGTTAATATGTTGATTATTAAACCCATTTTAATAATCAAACCCCAAAGCCATGGATCAATATACGAAATACATACAAAGGAATAAACATAGGATGTAAAGAACACAACCTTTGGAGCTGTTCAAAGACGAGTTTCAAGAAGAGAAAGAAGATGAAATCGTGGCTGAAACTTCAAAATAGAAGTCCTCAAGAGGTGATACCCCAAGCTTGTACAAACACCTTTGATTGCTAGGCTTCTTGACACAAATTTTCAGCAACAAAACCCTCTTTTGTGAGCTGAAATTTCTGCTCTAACTTTTCTTCAAACCGTTAGAGAAAGAGAGAGAGATTTGGGAGGAGTAGAAGTCCTTTGCATGTAGGAGAGATGTGTGTGTTTTTGGATTGTATCAAAAAACAATTAATCTAGTGTGTTATCAAGACAAATATGAGACCCCCAAGGCAAGTGGGCGGCCGAAAATCCATTTGAAATGGATTCCCACACTTTGTTTTGTAACACAATTAAAATACACACTAAATCCTTATGTTTATAAATTTAAAACATGTTTAAACTTTATAAACTTAGTACTTTTATTTTGTTATTATTTAGTAAGACTAAATAATGAAAAACAAAGGTACCAAATGAACAATTATCCATATAATGATGTTCATCTACAAAGGCAATGATTTAGAAAACCCATTTTCTAAATTGGTGTCATAATTTATTGGTGTTTGTTTAGCTTGTTATTGGGTATGACCCGACTTGGATCATATCACACTAGCCACATCAACTTAATATGCATCTTGGGCAGATCAAGTCATTTCACAAACTAATTAAATGGTTCTTAATCATTAAAAGGTAATAAAAGGTTATTAAAATGATTTAATGATTCTAAAGATCAAAATAAGTTTTAATCAAAGGACCATAGGGTATCTTGTATTTGAAAGCATGCAAATACAAGTACAAAGAGTTTTCTAAACTAGAATTATGAAATCTCTAAATATTTTAAAACGAGATCAACGCCGTCCTTTTACACAACACTTGAGTCACTTGGGAACTCTTAGTGGGATAAAGGTCACCTAAGCATTTTGAGGGAACTTGTGATTTGAGGTGAGAATGCCTTATTTGTGGGATAAAAGTCACCTAACCACTTATTTTGGCAAACTCACACGTGGGTGTAAGTAGGGTGTCTTGATTTGCAAACCATGTCAAATGGATCACCTACGATGTGGTTTCCAAATGGTGTTGATGGGATTAACATGCCGACTTTACATATGATGTTTCAAGTCGATCCCATATCTCTAGAAGTTGCAATGGTTGCAATCGTCAATCGTTGACCACCTTATTAATTTAAATCATGGGATAAAGGTCACCTAACCACAATTTAAATGTAATGTTGGATTCTAGATTTTAATATAAAATGGCCATAAAAGGTATTTATTATTATAATAACAATATCAAAAATACTAAAATTGATCTTTGTTAATTTTGTACATGACCTCCAATAACCATGATAACAATGAAAATTCATCCGCGTCCGCCCAATCTTTAAGAGCGATTCTCCAAAAGGAACGTCTAAACCATAACAATTTCATTGATTGGTTTCGAAACTTGAGAACCGTTCTCAAGCAAGAAAAACGTGTGTATGTTTTAGATGACCCTATCCCCGATTAACCTAATAAGGATGATCAGGAGGCCATTAACGATTGTTTAAAATACACTGAGGACTCGGTCCAAGTGTCTTGCCTCATATTGGCAAGCATGACCCCGGATCTCCAAAAGGAGTATGAAAATCACCAAGCCTATGACATGATAACCGAGCTGAAGGAAACGTTCCAACATCAAGCAAGGGTTGCACGCTTTGAAACGGTCCAAGCGCTTCATGTATGTCGTATGAACGACAACGAATCTGTTTCATCTTATGTGCTTAAGATGAAAAGTCACATTGACCGCCTCGAGAGGCTTAATTGTCTTGTCTCAAAGGAATTGGTCACGGATTTGATCCTTAATGGCCTTACCAAAAGGTTCGAGATATTCGTGTTAAATTACAACATGAATGCATGGGACAAGAGCATTGGTGAGCAAAGAGGGATGTCGGGCAAACCTCAGGTACAACATACATGATCCATATTGATTTAAACTTAATATCCTCTAACACATGGGTATTGGATACCGGATGTGGAACTCACATTTGCAATTTTTTGTAGGGGTTCAAAAGAAGTAGTGACTTCAAGAAAGGGGATGTTAACCTCTACATGGGCAATGGGGCAAAAGTTCAAGTTGAAGCCCGTGGTGACTACATCTTGAAACTTCCAAATGGTTTGGAAGTAATTTTGTATAATGTTTTGTATGCTCCTAGTTTGACTAGGAACATTATCTCTGTAGCCCTATTAAAACAATTCGGATATGCATTATCATTTATTGGAAATGTAATTCATGTTGCTTTGAATGACATGTTTTACTTTAAAGCTATTCCCGTCAATGATTTTATGAATTGGTTTGTGAAATCACATTGAATGATAGCTTGTTGTACCAAACTAGTACCAAGAAACTTAAATCGGATTTGAGTGACTCTTACCTTTGGCATTGTTGACATGGTCATATAAACAAGAAAAGAATTCAAACACTACAAAAGAATGGTCTTTTAAAAACAAGTGAATGTGATTCATTTGATGTGTGTGAGTCTTGTTTACAAGGTAAAATGACTAAGGCACCTTTTAGTGGCAAAGCCGAAAGGGCAAAAGATTTATTAGGAATCATACATTCGGATGTATGTGGTCCTTTTAATCCAATAACAAGGTACAATGAAAGATACTTCATTACCTTCATGGATGACTATAGTCGATACGGGTATGTGTACTTGTTAAGACACAAAGATGAAGCTTTTGAAATGTTCAAAATCTTTCAAAATGAAGTTCATAGTCAACTCAATAAGTCAATTAAAATTCTCCGCACCGATAGAGGAGGTGAATACCTCAATGATGCTTTTAGGGAACATCTTAGAAATTGTGGGATGGTCTCACAACTGTCTCCACCAGAACAATGGTGTGTCCGAAAGGAGAAATCATACTTTATTGGATATGGTTCGATCTATGATGGCTAGAAGCTCATTACCTCTGTCATTTTGGTGTTTTGCTCTGCTCTTTGCGGCCCGTATTTTAAATATGGCCCCAACCAAGAAAGTGGATAACACCTTTTGAAATATGGCATGGAAGAGTTCCATCATTGTCATATTTAAGGTGTGGGGGTGTGAGGCTTATGTGAAGACTCCCACCTCGAACAAGCTTGAAAGCCGTTCCACTAAGTGTCTCTTTATTGGATATCCAAGAGATTCTATAGGATATTATTTCTATGATCCAATACAACAAAAGGAGTTTGTTGCTAAAAAGGGTGAGTTCTTGGAAACCAAATTCCTTATGGAAGGAACTGTAGTAGTAGAACTGTGGATCTTGAAGAGGATCAAGAACCACAACTCGATACACATTTGGTTGAAACTAGCACTCAACATGTGGATGTTGAGGATGATCAAATGGTTGATCGATACACTGAAAACGTTCACAGATCTGGTAGAACTAGTAATCCACCTGAAAGATATGGATTTTTCACTCAGGGATGCTATGTGATAGATTTTGGTGAACTGATCACATACCATGATGCGTTGTCCAATTTCGATTGTGACAAATGGCTTGATGCCATGAACGTTGAGATGCAATCCATGTATGACAATCAAGTATGGGACTTGGTTGTACCTCCTCTTAACTCCAAAGTAGTT
Source organism: Flaveria trinervia (assembly GCA_025506515.1). Classification (NCBI taxonomy): domain Eukaryota; kingdom Viridiplantae; phylum Streptophyta; class Magnoliopsida; order Asterales; family Asteraceae; genus Flaveria; species Flaveria trinervia. The sequence continues at coordinate 80,982 of JACCIX010000859.1, forward strand.
GGAAGTAAGTGGGTTTTCAAGAAGAAAACTGATATGCATGGAAACTTGGATACTTATAAGGCTAGACTTGTAGCAAAAGGTTCCACTCAAACTTAAGGGGTTGACTATGATGAAACCTTTTCACCTGTTGTGATGCTAAAATCTATTAGGATATTGTTTGCCATAGCTGCTCATTATGATTTTGAGATTTGGCAAATGGATGTCAAAACCGCTTTCCTAAAAGGATATCTTGAGGAAGATGTATATATGGTTAAGCCTAAAGGTTTTGTCGATCCAAAACATCCTCATAAAGTATGCAAGTTAAAGAAATCAATCTATGGATTGAAACAAGCATCGAGAAGTTGGAATCAACATTTTGATGAAGAAATAATTAAATTCGGATTCATCAAGAACGCTGACGAAGCTTGTGTATATAAGAAAGCTGGTGGGAGCATCATCACTTTCCTAGTATTGTATGTTGATGACATACTACTATTTCGAAATGACATTCCAACCTCGGAAGGTGTAAAAACCTGGCTTGGAAGTTGTTTTTCCATCAAGGATCTTGGTGAAGCCGCCTATATTCTGGGAATAATGATCTATAGGGATAGATCAAGGCGGTTGATTGGTTTAAATCAAAGTTCATACATTGATAAAATCTTGAAAAGGTTCAAGATGGAGAACTCTAAGAAAGGTACGGTACCTATTCAAAGAGGAACGATATTGAGTACGACTCAATGTCCTAGCTCAAAGGATGAGCAAGATAAAATGAAGGCAATCCCATACGCATCTGCTATTGGATCCATCATGTATGCAATGATATTTACTCGACCGAACGTGTCATGCGCCTTAAGCATGACAAGCCGATACCAGCAAAACCCTGGAAACAATCATTGGATGGCGGTTAAGAACATACTTAAGTACCTAAGGAGGACAAAAGATATGTTCCTAATCTATGAATCTCGTGATGAGGAACTCGTTGTAAAAGGTTACACGGATGCGAGTTTCCAAACCGATCGTGATGATTCACAGTCACAATCGGGATATATTTTCATTGTGAATGGAGGAGCGGTCTCTTGGAAGAGCTCCAAACAGGATGTGGTGGCTCTATCAACTACAAAATCCGAATACGTCGCCGCCTCATTGGCAGCTCAAGAAGCTGCATGGTTGAAGAAATTCATTGCTGATCTAGGGTTGTCCCTTCCATTCAGGACCCCATAGAGATCTTTTGTGATAACGAGGGTGCGATTGCCTAAATCATGGAACCTCGTGCTCATCAAAAGACTAGGCACATTGAGCGGAGATTCAACTACATACAAGATGAAGTTGAAAAGGGAAAGATGTGTATTCGCAAAGTTCACACGGATCAAAACATTGCGGATCCTCTCACGAAGCTCCTTGAAAAGGCAAAGCATGAAGGTCATACTTGTGCCATGGGACTTCAATATTCTAGTGATTGGATTTGATCTGTAATTTTGTATTTGTATATGTGGAACTTTTTATTATTTGAATAAAATTATTTCGTTATAATGTTTCAATTAATGTTCCAATTTAGCATGTTTAATGCATGAGTAAACTGTTTACTCTAAATGTCCGTAGTCGTTCAGACTTGTGGGAACAAGTGTGAGGGTAAGATTATTATGAACTTGGATTGGTTGATATTCATAAGGATGAATATAGAGCAATGGGTTGCTACCAAGGTTCATAGATATTTGTGGGATACAAATATTGGACTAACCCGCATCTCAAATTTTACTACATGGAATTTTATTGATTCATCATAAGTAAATTTGAGTAAAGGCGAATATCATTTGGTATCCTCAAACCTGAGATACATATTGGGTTTTGATATTCACCAAGTATCATACCTTGATCTGGTTATCCTCTGTTCTGAAATAATGGAGAGTACATGAGACTATGTTCAGGTGTGACACAAGGTGATTGTGAGAAACGTATGTAGTCAACATGGGATTTGTTCCTCTTATTCGTTGAGAGTTAGATGTCTAAGGCCTAGATAAGTTAAATCAACAAGGAATATACACTCTGTGTCCTTGGATTTAACATGACATCTGTAACAAAAGGATAGATGATTTATTCACCTAAATCATTTCAAGTAGGATACTTGAATGGGATGATGTTATTGAATGGCTATATGTCATGCGTATTAAGGGCAGTAGAC
>JACCIX010001085.1:0-179803 GCA_025506515.1 Flaveria trinervia
TTTACATTGATTTAATGGATTTTTGAAGCAATAATGTTCGAAGTTGGTTGTTGAGTGTTGTGGATAAGTTTTGAGCAGAAGTGGATTTAATTTAAGGGTCATTCGTGTCGTGTCGTGTTGGATTTGGTTTCGATTAAACAGTAGATCCAATGTTTCACGTGTGAATGATTAGTGTAATTCTAATGATGATTATAATCAGATTTGATTTTCCATATGTGACTAGTGTTGTTTAGTGTTTTTGTATATCTAGTTCCTTACCCATTTATTTACTTCAGCTTTTGTGAATACACTGATATACCGCTTTGTAGTTGCACAATTTCGGTTAAAATACAAGTAAATCTAATTTACGTGGTCGTGCTAACTTCATTTGTCTTCTTTTTCATTAATCCCACTTTACGTTTCACGTTTTGTGTCTTCATAGTTTTGTTTCCACTATAATTACATTCTTTTTCTGTTTCTAGTGAGTTAGGAGTAGTTCTTTGGTCCTTTGCACCTCGGTTCCTTCTCTTGATGTGACCAAAGATTTTGTGGATCGATAGTTGCCATTTACATTGTATTAATGGATTTTTAAAGCAATATTGTTCTAAATCGGTTTTGGAGTGTTGTGGTTAAGTTTTGGGCCTTAAGGGTTATTCGTGTGGTGTCGTGTTCGGATTTGGTTTCGATTGAACAATAGGTCCTATGTTTCACGTGTGAATGATTACTATCATTCTTTAGAAGATAATAATTAGATTAGATTATATTAGTTTGGGTGTGTGTTTAGAAGGCTTGAGAATTAAAACTCCATAGCTTTTGAGGTTATTACCAAAAGAAAAGGCAGTCAATACGTGACTAGTGTTGTTTAATGTTTTTGTATAACTAGTTCGTTCCCATTTATTTAGTTAAGCTTTTGTGACTACAATGATATACCGATCTATTGTTGCACAATTTTTGTTGAAATACAAGTAAATCTAATTTAAGTGGTCGTGTTAACTTGATTTGTCTTTGATTTTATTAATCCTACTTTTTGTTTCTCGTTTTACATCGGGTTGGTTTCGTTTCAAGTATATTCATTTTTTCTTCTTTTCTAGTGAATTAGGAGTAGTTTATTGGTCTATTGCACCTCTTTTTCTTCTCTTGATGTCCAAAAAGGATTCTATGGATCGATGGTTCTCATTTACATTGATTTAATGGATTTTTGAAGCAATAATGTTTGAAGTTGGTTGTTGAGTGTTGTGGATAAGTTTTGAGCAGAAGTGGATTGAATTTACTTGTCATTCGTGTCGTGTCGTGTTGGATTTGGTTCGATAAACAGTAGATCCAATGTTCACGTGTGAATGATATGTAATTCTAATGAAAATTATAATCAGATTTGATTAGATTAGTTTAGGAGTGTGTTAGAAATATTTAAAATCAAAATTGCATATCATTTGAGGTTGTTACCAAAAGAAAAAGCAATCCATATGTGACTAGTGTTTTTGTATATCTAGTTCCTTTCCCATTATTTACTTCAACTTTTGTGAATACACTGATATACCGCTTTGTAATTGCACAATTTTGGTTAAAATACAAGTAAATCTAATTACGTGGTCGTGCTAACTTCATTTGTCTTCTTTTTCATTAATCCCAATTTACGTTTCACGTTTTGTGTCTTCATAGTTTTTTCCATTATATTACATTCTTTTTCTGTTTTAGTGAGTTAGGAATAGTTCTTTGGTCCTTTGCACCTCGGTTCCTTCTCTTGATGTGATAAAAGATTTTGGGATCGATAGTTGCCATTTACATTGTATTAATGGATTTTTAAAGCAACAATGTTCTAAATGGTTGTGGAGTGTTGGGTTAAGTTTTGGGCCGAAGTGGACTGATTTTAAGGGTATTCGTGTGGTGTCGTGTTCGGATTTGGTTTCGATTGAACAATAGGTCCTATGTTTCACGTGTGAATGATTACTATCATTCTTTAGAAGATAATAATTAGATTTGATTATATTAGTTTGGGTGTGTGTTAGAAGGCTTGAGAATTAAAACTCCATAGCATTTGAGGTTATTACCAAAAGAAAAGGCAGTCAATACGGACTAGTGTTGTTTAATGTTTTTGTATAACTAGTTCGTTCTATTTATTTAGTTAAGCTTTTGTGACTACAATGATATCGATCTATTGTTGCACAATTTTGGTTGAAATACAGTAAATCTAATTTAAGTGGTCGTGCTAACTTGATTTGTCTTTGATTATTAAATCCTACTTTCTGTTTCTCGTTTTACATCGGATTGGTTTCGTTTCAAGTATAATTTCATTCTTTCTTCTTTTCTAGTAAATTAGGAGTAGTTTATTGGTCCATTGCACCTCTGTTTCTTCTCTTGATGTCCATTAAGGAATTTATGGATCGATAGTTGTCATTTACATTGATTTAATGGATTTTTTAAGCACTAATGTTCGAAGTTGGTTGTTCAATATTGTGGATAAGTTTTGAGGAGAAGTGGATTTAATTTAAGGGTCATTCGTGTCGTGTCGTGTTGGATTTGGTTTCGATTAAACAGTAGATCCAATGTTTCACGTGTGAATGATTAGTGTAATTCTAATGAAGATTATAATCAGATTTGATTAGATTAGTTTGGGAGTGTGTTTAGAAATCTTTAAAATCAAAACTGCATATCATTTGAGGTTGTTACCAAAAGAAAAAGCAATCCATATGTGACTAGTGTTGTTTAGTGTTTTTGTATATCTAGTTCCTTTCCCATTTATTTACTTCAGCTTTTGTGAATACACTTATATACCGCTTTGTAATTGACAATTTGTTAAAATACAAGTAAATCTAATTTACGTGGTCGCGCTAACTCATTTGTCTTCTTTTTCATTAATCCCACTTTACGTTTCACGATTGTGTCTTCATAGTTTTGTTTCCACTATAATAACATTCTTTTTTGTTTCTAGTGAGTTAGGAGTAGTTCTTTGGTCCTTTGCACCTCGGTTCCTTCTCTTGATGTGATCTAAGATTTTGTGGATCGATAGTTGCCATTTACATTGTATTAATGGATTTTTAAAGCAATAATGTTCTAAATTGGTTGTGGAGTGTTGTGGTTAAGTTTTGGGCCGAAGTGGATTGATTTTAAGGGTTACTCGTGTGGTGTCGTGTTCGGATTTGGTTTCGATTGAACAATAGATCCTATGTTTCACGTGTGAATGATTACTGTCATTCTTTAGAAGGTTATAATTAGATTTGATTATATTAGTTTGGGTGTGTGTTTAGAAGGCTTGAGAATTAAAACTCCATAGCATTTGAGGTTATTACCAAAAGAAAAGGCAGTCAATACGTGACTAGTGTTGTTTAATGTTTTTGTATAACTAGTTCGTTCCCATTTATTTAGTTAAGCTTTTGTGACTACAATGATATACCGATCTATTGTTGCACAATTTTGGTTGAAATACGAGTAAATCTAATTTAAGTGGTCGTGCTAACTTGATTTGTCTTTGTTTTTATTAATCCTACTTTCTGTTTCTCGTTTTACATCGGATTGGTTTCGTTTCAAGTATAATTTCATTCTTTCTTCTTTTCTAGTGAATTAGGAGTAGTTTATTGGTCCATTGCACCTCTGTTTCTTCTCTTGATGTCCAACAAGGATTCTATGGATCGATGGTTGTCATTTACATTGATTTAATGGATTTTTGAAGCAATAATGTTGGAAGTTGGTTGTTGAGTGTTGTGGATAAGTTTTGAGCAGAAGTGGATTTAATTTAAGGGTCATTCGTGTCGTGTCGTGTTGGATTTGGTTTCGATTAAACAGTAGATCCAATGTTTCACGTGTGAATGATTAGTGTAATTCTAATGAAGATTATAATCAGATTTGATTAGATTAGTTTGGGAGTGTGTTTAGAAATCTTTAAAATCAAAACTGCATATCATTTGAGGTTGTTACCAAAAGAAAAAGCAATCCATATGTGACTAGTGTTGTTTAGTGTTTTTGTATATCTAGTTCCTTTCCCATTTATTTACTTCAGCTTTTGTGAATACACTGATATACCGCTTTGTAATTGCACAATTTTGGTTAAAATACAAGTAAATCTAATTTACGTGGTCGCGCTAACTTCATTTGTCTTCTTTTTCATTAATCCCACTTTACGTTTCCCGTTTTGTGTCTTCATAGTTTTGTTTCCACTATAATTACATTCTTTTTTTGTTTCTAGTGAGTTACGAGTAGTTCTGGTCCTTTGCACCTCGGTTCCTCTCTTGATGTGATCAAAGATTTGTGGATCGATAGTTGCCATTTACATTGTATTAATGTATTTTTAAAGCAATAATGTTCTAAATTTGTTGTGGAGTGTTGTGGTTAAGTTTTGGGCCGAAGTGGACTGATTTTAAGGGTTATTCGTGTGGTGTCGTGTTCGGATTTGGTTTCGATTGAACAATAGGTCCTATGTTTCACGTGTGAATGATTACTATCATTCTTTAGAAGATATAATTAGATTAGATTATATTAGTTTGGGTGTGTGTTTAGAAGGCTTGAGAATTAAAACTCCATAGCATTTGAGGTTATTCCCAAAAGAAAAGGCAGTCACTACGTGACTAGTGTTGTTTAATGTTTTTGTATAACTAGTTCGTTCCCATTTATTTAGTTAAGCTTTTGTGACTACAATGATATACCGATCTATTGTTGCACAATTTTGGTTGAAATATAAGTAAATCAAATTTAAGTGGTCGTGCTAACTTGATTTGTCTTTGATTTTATTAATCCTACTTTCTGTTTCTCGTTTTACATCGGATTGGTTTCGTTTCAAGTATAATTTCATTCTTTCTTCATTTTTAGTGAATTAGGAGTAGTTTATTGGTCCATTGCATCTCTGTTTCTTCTCTTGATGTCCATTAAGGATTTATGGATCGATGGTTGTCATTTACATTGATTTAATGGATTTTTGAAGCAATAATGTTGGAAGTTGGTTGTTGAGTGTTGTGGATAAGTTTTGAGCAGAACTGGACTTAATTTAAGGGTCATTCCTGTCGTGTTGTGTTGGATTTGGTTTCGATTAAACAGTAGATCCAATGTTTCACGTGTGAATGATTAGTGTAATTCCAATGAAGATTATAATTATATTTGATTAGATTAGTTTGGGAGTGTGTTTAGAAATCTTTAAAATCAAAACTGCATATCATTTGAGGTTGTTACCAAAAGAAAAAGCAATCCATATGTGACTAGTGTTGTTTAGTGTTTTTGTATATCTAGTTCCTTTCCCATTTATTTACTTCAGCTTTTGTGAATACACTGATATACCGCTTTGTAATTGCACAATTTTGGTTAAAATACAAGTAAATCTAATTTACGTGGTCGTGCTAACTTCATTTGTCTTCTTTTTCATTAATCCCACTTTACGTTTCACGTTTTGTGTCTTCATAGTTTTGTTTCCACTATAATTACATTCTTTTTCTGTTTCTAGTGAGTTAGGAGTAGTTCTTTGGTCCTTTGCACCTCGGTTCCTTCTCTTGATGTGACCAAAGATTTTGTGGATCGATAGTTGCCATTTACATTGTATTAATGGATTTTTAAAGCAATAATGTTCTAAATTGGTTGTGGAGTGTTGTGGTTAAGTTTTGGGCCGAAGTGGATTGATTTTAAGGGTCATTCGTGTGGTGTCGTGTTCGGATTTGGTTTCGATTGAACAATAGATCCTATGTTTCACGTGTGAACGATTACTGTCATTCTTTAGAAGGTTATAATTAGATTTGATTATATTAGTTTGGGTGTGTGTTTAGAAGGCTTGAGAATTAAAACTCCATAGCATTTGAGGTTATTACCAAAAGAAAAGGCAGTCAATACGTGACTAGTGTTGTTTAATGTTTTTGTATAACTACTTCGTTCCCATTTATTTAGTTAAGCTTTGGTGACTACAATGATATACCAATCTATTGTTGCACAATTTTGGTTGAAATACGAGTAAATCTAATTTAAGTGGTCGTGCTAACTTGATTTGTCTTTGTTTTTATTAATCCTACTTTTTGTTTCTCGTTTTACATCGGATTGGTTTCGTTTCAAGTATAATTTCATTCTTTCATCTTTTCTAGTGAATTAGGAGTAGTTTATTGGTCCATTGCACCTCTGTTTCTTCTCTTGATGTCCAACAAGGATTCTATGGATCGATGGTTGTCATTTACATTGATTTAATGGATTTTTGAAGCAATAATGTTGGAAGTTGGTTGTTGAGTGTTGTGGATAAGTTTTGGATGGAACTGGATTGATTTTAAGGGTCATTCGTGTGGTGTCGTGTTCGGATTTGGTTTCGATTAAACAATAGATCCTATGTTTCACTTGTGAATGATTACTGTCATTCTATAGAAAGTTATAATTAGATTTGATTATATTAGTTTGGGTGTGTGTTTAGAAGGCTTGAGAATCAAAACTCCATAGCATTTGAGGTTATTAACAAAGAAAAGGCAGTCATACACGACTAGTGTTGGTTAATGTTTTTGTATAACTAGTTCGTTCCCATTTATTTAGTTAAGCTTTTGTGACTACAATGATATACCGATCTATTGTTGCACAATTTTGGTTGAAATACCAGTAAATCTAATTTAAGTGGTCGTGCTAACTTGATTTGTCTTCATTTTTATTAATCCTACTTTATGTTTCTCGTTTTACATTGGATTTGTAAAACCCCGTACTTACAGGTTAACGCCAATATTTAATTTCTATTATTTAACCATTCTCCGCTACTTGTCATAAACTTATAAAACTTTTGTTAAATAAATTGAATAAGTTAGACATTATTTGTATAAATCTAAACCTTAGCTAAACCAACCATTTAACAACAATTAAAGTAATTGAATTTTAAATTAATAAATAAAAAACTATCCATAAGCAACCCACTCTGAATACATGATCTTCGGCCCACTCGCTCCCCTTATCACTGACTAACCATAACCTTTCCCCTAATCTCCTACTCATTCATCTCTCTCAACTCTCTTATCCTCTCTGACCTATAGCAACCGGCAACACTTTCCGACCGTCAAGCGCAAGCAATCAGCCTCTCCACGACAACATTCGTCACCCACAACTTCTTTCATTGCCACTACCACCGACGAAGTTGGAAGTCGATTGTAACGGGTCCTGTCTGGTACGATCATACTCTTTCTTTATTCGTGTTTGTTTCGATACGGTTTCGAGATTCCGGATCACGATTTCTACGTATGATTTTCCATGTGTGGGTTTGAACTTGTGTGTGCTGCGTTCCGTACGTATTCATGGATGTATGTATATATATAAAGGTGTGTGAGTTCTGCGAAATTGGTAATCTTATGTGCATGTTTCTTTTTTTTTCTATTTTAGCCGTGAATTTAAAGTGTTGTTAATATGTGACTTTTCTACGATGCGTGTATGGGTTTATGGTGTGCGTGTGTGTGTGATTTTAATATGTATGTATTTTTTCTGCATGAGTGTACAAGATATGCATTGTGTGTGAAGGTGCATGTGTTCACATTGATTGGGTATGGGAGAATAATGGTTTGGATATGGCGGCATGTTTTAATATCCCTTGATCGAGTTACCTGAGTATATATATTGCATATATGTATGTGTATGTGATATTACTGGATATGCATATTATGTGCATTTCATATAATATAGTGTTCATAGTTAACTTTTTGTGAGTTGAATGTTAAGTCTGTACGTACATATATATATTATATAGATATTGAGTGTTAATATGTTCTATATTATGTGTGTTATATATATCTGATAATGTGCGAGGGTGACATATTTAGTATATGTATATATATTTTACTTGTGGGTCGTGATATAAACGTATGGTTGTGTATATAATATACATAATACCTTTATACATGATAATTGGCTTTACGCCTTCACGGTGAATTGGTGTCGAGTGTTCTTGCATGTGAATGGAAAACAAAAACAATGATTAGAATCGGAATCAAGTCGTGAAACGTGAAACCGTACATTCTTTTATTTATATTAAATATTTAACATTAATATTATAAACTAATATTAATTCAGGTCATTTGGAAACCTAATCACTTGTGTTGCATTACTTTGTTGTTGTGCATTTAAGGTGAGTTCTCAGCCCCGCTTTACATATTTTCTTTGAGGTGAAAGAAACGTGTGTTCTAAACGTATTTTCACCTGATCAGTCTTATTATATCACTTGTTACTAGTGTGACACCATACTTAAATCCTCACTTTCGAACCATTAATATATGTACTTGGCGAGGTAATTCTGAGTAGATCTACTGCGTTTGACAAACCCCACCCGGGCTAGTCGTGCTAGAACAACGTTCGTCAAACGGGTGTTTAATCGACCTAATTTTTGTTGCTGTGACTGTTGTTCATAGCCGAGGCATTTCTTTACGTTGTCAGCGTCGGTTGCGAACTTCATACACATAGTAACTTGTTGAGTAGACTAGCTATCTATTGATATTATTTTTTATTACTGCATCAGTTACTATTATGTTTATTTATCATAACCTATGAACTCACCAACCTTGTGTTGACACTTTAGCATGTTTCTTTCAGGTTCTTAAGCTGCGCACTAATAGGAACATCTCGCATTGCATTTATCATCGTAGAGTCAAGTGAACAATCTACATTTTTCTATAAATTATATTTACTTGGTTTGCGCGTGTTTGCGCCATCTAGATTATGGTTTATACGCTTCCACATTTACTTTGATGTTTCGTATTTAATTCTGAATTTAGGAAACTTTGTTTAATTTATAAATTCTGTTTTGTAATTGTTGCATCGTTTGGTGTAACTAATGGCTAAGATCCTGTTATGTCACGCGCCTAACGATATTACCCCATTTATGGAAATTGAGGGTGTGACAAATTGGTATCAGAGCCAATGGTTATAGCAAACTAAATTAAATATGCATTGCATTTAGACTATAGCCTGATGCCTTAGTTACACGCATATAGACACGTTTAGCTTCATTAGTTTGCCTGGTCTAATTGTTATACTTGCTTGGGATTTTCCTGCTGTGGTATATTCCTGTGAGCGTTCGGATACAGGATGGCATAATCAAACACTTCATTCTATGTTTACGGGAAAAGGCCAGTTCATCTTGATTTCCCACTGTTACCTCATATTTCTTCGTACAAGTGACTTCGAGTTGTTGTGAGTCATGAGAAGGTTATTTACGAATTACCTGTACCTTACCTTTTACATTATACCTCTCGAAATTGGATACAATACCATTGGTACCTAACTTGGATGGTTCATTAGGAGCATGTTCCGCCTCCTGTTGAATGCGTTTCGCAGACGAGAATTGCGTCTGCTAATCCTTCCTTACCTACCTTGCCACTTCTCTGTCTTATGGAACAGGTAATAGCTGTACTGGTGGCTACCATACACATTACGAGACAACTTATCAAAGTTTACTTACGATAACGCTATTTACCTATTTGACTTGAACGCATCAACGATTCCTTGCCCAAGTGAGTATTTCCTCAACCGATTCTTTCGTACAAGTTTGGTTAATTGACCCTTGGTTTAATAACTATATCTTTGATACCTCTATCATTAATAACACTCTGTACTTGACAATGTATGTTAGCTCGGATAAGAGGAACCAAGGGTGATCATGCAAAGCAAATTACCATCACGGGTGCACACGTAATTGTAATTTGTCGTGCATGAGAAGTCTTGTGAATCCTGTCGAATGATAACAGTCATATGTTGGATTCTATGTACCCAAGACACATAGAATATTGATGCGGTTAGTATGTCATGATCCAAGTCGGGTTATACCCAATAACAAGCTTTGCATCACCGACAATTATTCAATTGATGATATGATCATGCAATTAAATAATAACACCAAATTTAGAAAATGGGCTTTCTAAATAAGTTGCGTATGAGATTAAACAATTATATGGATATTTTGTTTATACATATTGTTTGTAATGTTATTTAAGTTATTTAAATAACATCAAATAATTAGTGAGTGTGTATGTGTTATTCTAATAAAAGGGTTTATTGAATGAACACTTTTAAAAGGAAATGACTTGTTTAATGTGTTAACTTTTTCATTTTACTTTTGGGGGGGAAATCAAATGAAAGGGAGGATTCGGCCGCCCTTGGGGCTTGGTCTCCTCTTGATTGCTTTTGATAACCTTGAAAATACACACACATTAGAGTATTTCACTCCATCTCATTCTCTCTCTCATACATGCAATAGAAGAACACAAGAAAGCTTTTCTTGTTCTTGTTGAAGAAGAATCGGCTGAAAGTTCTTTTCAGGAGAGTCTCTCTTCGTTTGGTGTTAAATCCTCATCTAAGGTGTTTGTGATAGTGCTTGGGGTATACTAGCTTGAGGGATCCTTCCTTGGAGCCTGGCCGAAGCTTTAGCATCTATCTATCTATCTTGGTCGACTTTTCAGCAGGCAGAAGGTAGTCTATCACAGCTTCATGTAGCTGTGATATTATGTGCATATTATTATGTTCATAGCTTGTTTATTCACATACAAGATCCCCTTGTTCTTGGGTTTGTTCACACTTAAAAACACATCAAATAGAACATGTTTTCAGCTTACAAACAATGTAATAATGTTAACTTCCGCTGCGTTTTACAAAGTTTAAGTAGTTAAACTATGTCTTGTGTTCTAACAAACCCTAACAATGGCATCAAGAGCCGGTTATGTGGATAACTTGCTTGTTCTTAGTCTTTAATAGGTTTTAAAGATTATTATCTCTTATTGAAGGCTGATTTTGGGCTGCTAATTTTTGTATCAATGATTCCCCAAACTTTCAAGGTCATATCACACATGCTAGTGATTAGACCTTGAAAGATATATATTATGAAATTGATTGTTTGGACAATGTTTAAAACCCAAAAATTTCAGTTTATGTTGGCTGAAATTGGTGTTTTAAGTGGGGTTTCATTATATGTTTGGATGATATGATCATTGGATGTTAGTGTGCATAACCTAGCCTTTGGCCTTTTGATTTGGATGATTGGAATGGTTGGTTTTATTTATTCAATTGGGTTGTAATATTATGTTTATTATTTGGGTTGTAATTATTTGTTCATTTGGTTATGTAATTAATAGATTAGGTGCATTTTTATTAGAAAAAATGTATTAGGATACAATTTTGTAAAAGGAAGATGCACAAGATCAAGACCAAAAATGGACATCAAAGACATGGAACTTGAAGCATATGGATGCAAGTTCAAGTGGGGGTCTATGATGACCTCTATTTTATGTTGATTTCAACCCTTAGGAAAGACCTTATGATGACACTTGTGATGGCAAACAAGTGTTGTCAACTTAGTGGCTATGTTATGCACTCATGTTTGTATGTTTATGCTTGTTTGAATGTTTGTTATTTGATTGTATGGTTGAAATTTTGACATGCATCACAAACTAATTAACAAACTTAACAAGTCATAAAAAATGGTTCTTAATCATTAAAAGTAATAAAAGGTTATTAAAATGATTTAATGATTTTAAAGTTTAAATTGGTTTTAATCAAAGGACCATAGGGTACCTTGTATTTGATAGCATGCAAATACAAGTACATAGAGTTTTCTAAAACTTGTATTATGAAATCTCTAAAAATTTAACAAGATCAACACCGTCCTTTTACACAGCACTTGAGTCACTTGGGAACTCTTAGTGGGATAAAGATCACCTAACCATTTTGAGGGAACTTGCGACTTGAGGTGAGAATGCCTTATTTGTGGGATAAAGGTCACCTAACCACTTATTTTGGCAAACTCACACGTAGGTGTAAGTAGGGTATCTTGATTTGCAAACCATGTCAAATGGATCACCTACGGTGTGGTTTCCAAATGGTGTTGATGGGATTAACATGCCAACTTTACATATGATGTTTAAAGTCGATCCCATACCTCTAGAAGTTGCAAATGGTTGCAACCGTCAATCGTTGACCACCTTATTAATTTAAATCGTGGGATAAAGGTCACCTAACCACAATTTAAATGTAATGTTGGGTTCTAGATTTTAATATAAAAATGACCTTAAAAGGTATTAATTATTTAAAATAGCAATATCGAAAATACTAAAATAGATCTTTGTTATATTTTGTAGATGGCCACAAATAATGATAATCATGATAATTCATCCGCGTCCGCCAATCATTATGAGCGATTCTCCAAAAGGAACGTCTAAATCATAATAATTTCATTGATTGGTATCTTGGATCGAACTTGAGAATCGTTCTCAAGCAAGAAAAACGATCATATATTTAGACGACCCTATCCCCGATCAACCTGCTGAGGATGATGAGGAGGCCTATAACGATTGGCTAAAGTACACTGAGGACTCCGTCCAAGTGTCTTGTCTCATGCTAGCGAGCATGACTCCAGATCTCCAAAAGGAGTATGAACATCACGGAGCATATGACATGAACCCAGTTGAAGGAAACGTTCCAAACACAAGCAAGGGTTAAGCGCTTCGAAACGGTTCGAGCACTCCATGCATGTCGTATGGACGACAACCAATCTGTTTCATCTTATGTACTTAAGATGAAAAGTCATATTGACCGCCTCGAGAGGCTTAATTGTCCTGTCTCGAAGGAATTGGCCACGGATTTGATCCTCAATGGCCTTACCAAGAAGTTCGAGACATTCGTGTTGAACTACAACATGAATGCTTGGGACAAAAGCATTGGTGAGCTTCACTCAATGCTGAAAATGGCTGAGGCGGCCATGGGTAAAAGGGTTTTACCCGTTCTCACCATCAATGAAAGTGGGAACAAGAAAAGGCCTCATCCCGCACCCAAGGCAAAGGTTGCCAAGGGTAAGGGACCCGTTTGGGGAAAGGGGAAAGGGGTGGCAAGGGTGCCACCCAACCACAAGAGAAGAAGCAAAAGGTTGCTACCAATGACCCATGCTTCAATGTGGGGAGATTGGACATTGGGCAAGAAATTGTCCTGTTCATCTCCAAGAGTTGAAAGCCAAGAGGGATGCCGGGCAGACCTCAGGTACAATATACATGATTCATATTGATCTTAATGTTACATATTCAAACACATGGGTATTAGATACCGGATATGGAACTCATATTTGCAATTTGTTGCAGGGGTTCAAAAGAAGTAGGGACTTCACATCAAGGGGATGTTAGCCTCTTCATGGGCAATGGAACCAAAGTCCAAGTTGAAGCTCGTGGGGACTACATCTTGAAACTTCCAAGTGGCTTGGATGTTATTTGAAGAATGTTTTGTATGCTCCTAGTTTGACTAGGAACATTATTTCTGTATCCCAATTAAGACTTTATGATTATGTATTGTCTTTTGTTGAAAATGATATTCATGTTTCTTTAAATGATATGTTCTATTTTAAAGCTATACCCATTAATGGTATTTATGAGTTGGTTCATGAAAATGCTTTAAATAGTTCATTGTACCATACTAACACCAAGAAACTCAAGTTAGATTTGAGTGATACCTATCTTTGGCATTTCGTCTTGGTCATAAACAAGAAACGTATACAAACACTTCAAAAGAATGGTCTTTTAAAAACAAATGAATGTGATTCATTTGATGTGTGTGAATCTTGTTTACAAGGTAAAATGACTAAGGCACCCTTTAGTGGAACAAACGAAAGGGCAAAAGATTTATTAGGAATCATACATTCGGATGTATGTGGTCCTTTTAAGCCAATGACTAGGAATGGTGAAAGATTCATATTACCTTTACCGACGATTATAGTCGCTATGGGTATGTGTACTTATTGGCACAAAGATGAAGCTTTTGAAATGTTCAAAATCTTCAAGAATGAAGTGGAAAATCAACTCAACAAGTCGATTAAAGTTCTCCGTACCGATAGAGGAGGTGAATACCTAAGTGATGCTTTCCAAGATCATCTTAGGAGTTGTGGGATTGTCTCACAACTTACTACACCTGGAACACCACAACATAATGGTGTGTCTGAGAGGAGGAATCGAACCTTATTGGATATGGTCCGATCTATGATGGCTAGAAGCACATTACCTCTATCATTTTGGGGTTTCGCTTTGCTCTCCGTGGCCCATATTTTAAATATGGCCCCAACCAAAAAGGTGGAAAGGACACCTTTTGAGATATGGCATGGAAGAGTTCCATCCCTATCATACTTAAGGGTCTGGGGCTGTGAGGCTTACGTTAAGACTCCCACCCCAAACAAATTAAAAGTCCAATCCACCAAGTGTATCTTTGTTGGATATCCTAGAGATTCTATGGATATTATTTCTATGATCCACTGGAACAAAAGGTGTTTGTTGCCAGAAAGGTGAGTTTCTAGAGGCAAAGTTCCTTATGGAAGGAACTAGCAGTAGAACAGTGGATCTTGAGGAGGATCAAGAACCATAACCCGATGCACGTTTGGTTGAAACTAGCACTCAACATGAATGTTGAAGATGATCAAATGGTTGATCAATACACACAAAATGTTCGCAGAAGTGGTAGAACTAGTAATCCACCTGAAAGATTGGATTTTTCATGGATGGATGCTATGTGGTAGATTCAGATGAACCAACCACATACCATGATGCAGTGTCCAATTCGGATTGTGACAAATGGCTCGAGGCCATGAACGTAGAGATGCAATCCATGTATGACAATCAAGTTTGGGAACTTGTTGTACCACCTCTTAATTCCAACGTAGTTGGAAGCAAGTGGGTTTTCAAGAAGAAAACCAATATGCATGGAAACTTGGATACTTATAAAGCTAGACTTGTAGCAAAGGGTTTCACTCAAACTCAAGGGGTTGATATGATGAAACTTTCTCCCTGTTGCGATGCTAATCTATAGGATACTGTTTGTCATAGCTGCTCATTACGATATGAGATTGGCAAATGGATGTCAAAACCGCTTTCCTAAATGATATCTTGAGGAAGATGTCTATATGGTTCAGCCTGAAGGTTTTGTCGATCCAAAACATCCTAATAAAGTATGCAAGTTAAAGAAATCAATCTATGGATTGAAACAAGCATCGAGAAGCTGGAATCACCGTTTTGATGAGGAAGTAAAGAATTTGGCTTTATCAGAAACGCTGATGAGGCTTGTGTGTATAAAAAGCTAGTGGGAGCACAGTACTTCCTAGTATTGTATGTTGATGACATACTACTATTTGGAAATGACATTCCAACCTTGGAAGGTGTAAAAACCTGTTTGGAAGTTGTTTTTCCATTAAGGATCTTGAGAAGCCGCCTATATTCTAGGAATAAAGATCTATAGGGATAGATCAAGGCGGTTGATTGGTTTAAATCAAAGTGCGTATATTGATAAAATCTTGAAAAGGTTCAAGATGGAGAACTCTAAGAAAGGTACCGTACCTATTCAAAGAGGAACGATATTGAGTACGACTCAATGTCCTAGCTCAAAGGATGAGCAAGATAAAATGAAGGCAATCCCATACGCATCTGCTATTGGATCCATCATGTATGCAATGATATGCACTCGACCGGACGTGTCATGCGCCTTAAGCATGACAAGTCGTTACCTGCAAAATCCTGGAAACAGTCATTGGATGGTTGTTAAGAACATACTTAAGTACCTAAGGAGGACAAGAGATATGTTCCTAATCTATGAATCTGGTAATGAGGAACTCGTTGTAAAAGGTTACACGGATGCGAGTTTCCAAACCGATCGTGATGATTCTCGGTCACAATCGGGATATATTTTCATTCTGAATGGATGAGTGGTCTCTTGGAAGAGCTCCAAACAGGATGTGGTGGCTCTATCAACTACAGAATCAGAATACGTCGCCGCCTCATTGGCAGCTCAAGAAGCTGCATGGTTGAAGAAGTTCATTGCCGATCTGGGGATTGTCCCTTCCATTCAGGACCCCCTAGAGATCTTTTGTGATAACGAGGGTGCGATTGCTCAAATCAAGGAACCTCGTGCTCATCAAAAGACAAGGCACATTGAGCGGAGATTTAACTACATACAAGATGAAGTTGAAAAGGGAAAGATATGTATTCGCAAAGTTCATACGGATCATAACATTGCGGATC
Organism: Flaveria trinervia; assembly: GCA_025506515.1. Classification (NCBI taxonomy): domain Eukaryota; kingdom Viridiplantae; phylum Streptophyta; class Magnoliopsida; order Asterales; family Asteraceae; genus Flaveria; species Flaveria trinervia. The sequence goes on from JACCIX010001085.1 coordinate 15,933, forward strand.
CTCTCACGAAGCTCCTTGAAAAGGCAAAGCATGAAGGTCATACTTGTGCCATGGGACTTCGATATTCTAGTGATTGATTTGATCTGTGAATTTTGTATTTGGATATGTGGAACTCTTTATTATTTGAATAAAATTATTTGGTTATAATGTTTCAATTAATGTTCCAATTAGCATGTTTAATCCATGAGTAAATTGTTTACTCTAAATGTCCGTATTCGTTCATACTTGTGGGAACAAGTGTGAGGGTAAGATTATTATGAACTTGGATGGTTGATATTCATAAGGATGAATATAGAGCAATGGGTTGCTACCAAGATTCATAGATATTTGTGGGATACAAAATATGGACTAACCCGCAACTCAAACTTTACTACATGGAATCTTATGATTGATCATAAGTAATTTTGAGTAAAGGCGAATATCATTTGGTATCCTCCGACCTGAGATACATATTGGGTTTTGATATTCACCAAATAAGCCTTGAGCTGATTCTTCACTGCCCTGAAATAATGGACAGTACATAAGGGTATGTTCAGGTATGATACGAGGTGTTTGTGAGAAACGTATGTGGTCAAGATGGAATTTGTTCCTCTTATTCGTTGAGAGTTAGATGTCTAAGGCCTGATTAAGTTAAATCAACAAGGAATGATCATTCTGTGTCCTTGGATTTAACATGACATCTGAAACAAAAGGATAGATGATTGATTCACCTAAATCATTTCAAGTAGGGTACTTGAAAGGGATGATGTTATTGAATGGCTATAAGTCATGCGTATTAAGGGTAGTAAACCGTTGTTAGGCGGTATTTACTGCTTGTATCAATCTTCTATGAATCTTGGGCAAGTGGGAGATTGTTGGATTCTATGTGCCCAAGACACATAGAATATTGATGCAGTTAGTATGTCATGATCCAAGTCGGGTTATACCCAATAACAAGCTTTGCAATCACCGACAATTATTCAATTGATGATATGATCATGCAATTAAATAATAACACCAAATTTAGAAAATGGGCTTTCTAAATAAGTTGCGTATGAGATTAAACAATTATATGGATATTTTGTTTATACATATTGTTTGTAATGTTATTTAAGTTATTTAAATAACATCAAATAATTAGTGAGTGTGTATGTGTATTCTAATAAAAGGGTTTATTGAATGAACACTTTTAAAAGGAAATGACTGTTTAATGTGTTAACTTTTTCATTTTACTTTTGGGGGAAATCAAATAAAGGAGAGGGGGATTCGGCCGCCCTTGGGGCTTGGTCTCCTCTTGATTGCTTTTGATAACCTTGAAAATACACACACATTAGAGTATTATTCACTCCATCTCATTCTCTCTCTCATACATGCAATAGAAGAACACAAGAAAGCTTTTCTTGTTCTTTTTGTTGAAGAAGAATCGGCTGAAAGTTCTTTTCAGGAGAGTCTCTCTTCGTTTGGTGTTAAATCCTAGCATCTAAGGTGTTTTGTGATAGTGCTTGGGTTATACTAGCTTGAGGGATCCTTCCTTGGAGCCTTGGCCGAAGCTTTAGCATCTTATCTATCTATCTTGGTCGACTTTTCAGCAGGCAGAAGGTAGTCTATCACAGCTTCATGTAGCTGTGATATTATGTGCATATTATTATGTTCATAGCTTGTTTATTCACATACAAGATCCCCTTTGTTCTTGGGTTGTTCACACTTTAAAAACACATCAAATAGAACATGTTTTCAGCTTACAAACAATGTAATAATGTTAACTTCCGCTGCGTTTTACAAAGTTTAAGTAGTTAAACTATGTCTTGTGTTCTAACAAACCCTAACATCATAGTCAGTACAAACTTTCATTTCTATACTTAGGTGACACGATAGTCTCAATCCGTATAAAACTTTACTAATCTCCTTGACAATTCTTTTTCTTTTATTTATTATTATCCATTGGACTTTTGTTCTTTTTTTTTCACACCCAGAGAGGAAAGGTTGTTTCCCATCTGACTGATGTTCTGAATTTTAGTATTTGGTTTAATACATTGTAGACGTACTTACAATTTATTTAATCACAAATTATTATTTGAACTCATTAGTTGTGTGTGTGCTAAATTCTTTTAATTACTTGTACTTAAATGAAGTAGATATGTTGCATATTACTTATTTTTGTATGTTGTGATTGTTAAGAATGTCTGGAATTGGCCGAGGACGCGGACGTGGTCGTGGCACCATCAACATGACCCCAGCTGAACTAGCAACCCTAATCAATCAGCATGTGGTTGATGCTCTCGCAAATCCTAACCTCAATCCGCATGCCACTTCGATCGGTAAGCAATACCAAATCTACTCCTGACGTTAACGTTCCGTCACTCTAGTTAAGTCGTAACATCTATTCAAAAATTCTAAAGACCTGATCAAAACTTATTTCAGGACAAGGGGTATGAACCTTCAAGTCCTTCATGGACTATACCTAATCCGTTCACTGGAGCGGAAGGAGCTGTGGGACTTCTACGCTGGTTTGAAAAACTCGAGTCGGTGTTTGAAATATGCAACTGCCGGTGGCAAGTCGTGTTAAATACGCCACTGGCACTCTGGATGGTGCTGCTCTGTCATGGTGGAACACTCAAGTCCAATGTTGGGTGTCGAAATCGCAAACCAAACAACCAGGAATGACTTCAAGACCTTGATGAAAGAGGAATACTGCCACCGGGATGAGGTGCAGAAACTAGAGGCTGAGTTTTTGAATCTAAAGATGACAGGCTCCGAAATCAAGGCGTACACCACTTGATCTCACAAGCTTGCTACCCTGTGCCCTAAAATGGTTAATCCTCCTTCCTTGAGGATTGAGAGGTATCTGTATGGTCTATCACCCGAGATTCAAGGTATGGTCACTGCTTCAAAACCATACACCATAGAGGAAGCAATCATATTGGCTCATAGGCTAACTGACCAGGCAGTCGTACAGGGTAAACTACCCCCACAAGGTTCAGTATCGACTAATTCAAACAGTAACAACAAGCGGAAATGGGAATCTGGTTCCACTAACAAGCAGAACAACTCTCAAACACAACCCCAATAGTCACGGAAGTTTGACAACTATCGCTCATCTATCAATCATCATCTTCATCTCAACATGGTGGTGGCTACTCTGGGACGTTACCTAAGTGTAACAAATGCAACTACCATCACAATGGGCCTTGCAAAAAGAACACATGTGAGCAATGTGGTACATTTGGCCATGCTGCTAAGGATTGCCGAATGAACATTACAGCTAAACAGTCAACCCAGCGGAATGAACAAAGAGGCTGTTATGAGTGTGGTAAGACCAGGCACATCAAGAGGTACTACCCACAACGGAGGAAAAACAATGGCGGTGGTAATGGTGCTGATAACCGCAATGGTAACAACAATGGAAACGACAATGGTAATGGTAATGGTGGAGCTAAGGGAAGAGCCTTTGTCATTGGTTCAGGTGAGGCTCGTAACGACCCCTCTACTGTAACTGGTAAATTTCCTGTCAATGGTTGTTTTGCCTCTGTGCTATTTGATTCTGGTGCTGATAGGAGTTTCATTTTGCATAAGTTCAGTCGATTGCTAGATGTAAATTCTATAGAATTAGACACGAATTATATAGTAGAAATAGCAGATGGTAAGATCATCAAGTCTTCTCAGATATACAAGGGTTGTAAAATAAGTCTATCAGGGCATGATTTCGATATTGATCTCCTATCTATTACACTCGGTAGCTTTGATGTCGTTGTTGGCATGGATTGGTTGTCTAAGAACCAAGCCAAAATAATTTGTCGTGAGAAACTCATCCGACTACCTTTGCCTAACGGAAAGATACTCATCGTGGAAGGCGACAAGAGTGGTGCAGTAGTTGGCATCATCTCATACATGAAGGCTCAGAAGTGTTTGAGGAAAGGGCATTCAATGATTTTAGCCCTAGTTACTAAAAAGACTACTGAGGAGAAACTACCAGAAAACATTCCTGTTGTTAGAGATTTTCCTGAAGTATTTCTCGAGGACTTACTGACCTTCCACCACACAGGCAGGTAGAATTTCAGATTGAGTTAGCACCTGGAGCAGCTCCAATCGCTCGGGCGCCGTATCGTTTAGCTCCGAACGAACTACAAGAGCTATCTAAGCAATTGCAAGAATTGCTGGACAAGGGATTATATGTCCCAGCTCTTCACCGTGGGGAGCTCCAGTGCTCTTCGTGAAGAAGAAAGATGGAACCTTCAGAATGTGTTTTGACTACCGAGAACTGAACAAGGTGACGATCAAGAATAGATAGCCACTCCCATGCATTGATGACCTATTTGACCAGTTACAAGGGTCAAGCTATTATTCCAAGATTGTTTGGAGATCAGGTTATCATCAGTTACAAGTTCAAGAGGAAGACATCCCGAAGACAGCATTTCGAACTCGGTATGGGCACTATGAGTTTGCAGTAATGCCTTTTGGGATGACTAATGCCCTAGCTATTTTCATGGATCTCATGAACCGTGTTTGCAAACCTTATTTGGATAAGTTTGTCATTGTCTTTATTGATGACATACTAATCTAGTCTCAAAATAAGGAAGATCATGAGAAACATTTGAGGATCATTATGGATTTGTTAAAGAATGAACAATTGTATGCAAAGTTCTCAAAATGTGACTTTTGGATGCGAGAAGTGCAATTTCTTGGTCATGTGGTGAACGAAAAGGGTATACACATAGATCCTTCAAAGATTGAAGCAATCAAGAATTGGTCGGCACCAAAAACGCTACTGAGGTACGGCAATTCCTTGGTTTGGCAGGCTATTACAAACGATTTATCGAGGGGTTCTCAAATTTAGCACAACCTTTGACTGCCCTAACCCACAAGGGAACCATCTACAAATAGGGCAGCTAGGAGGAATCAGCATTTCAAACACTTAAAGACAAACCCTGCAGTGCGCCGATCCTAGCTTTACCAGAAGGAACTGATGATTTTGTGTTTAGTGTGATGCATCCATCCAGGGCTTGGGATGTGTACTGATGCAACGCAACAATGTCATAGCTTATGCGTCTAGACAACTCAAGGTGCATGAGAAGAACTATACAACGTATGATCTAGAACTAGGAGCTGTAGTGTTTGCCTTGAAAATCTGGAGGCACTACTTATATGGAACCAAGTGCACAATCTACACAGACCACAAGAGCCTCCGCACATATATGATCAAAAGGAACTGAATATGCGATAACAGTGATGGCTAGAACTGCTCAACGACTACGATTGTGCCATCAAGTATCACCCGAGTAAGGCTAATGTGGTAGCCGACGCCCTCAGCCGAAAAGAAACCCCAAAACCTCGTCAAGTACATGCATTACAACTGATCATTCACTCCAATCTTCCAGTGCAAATCAAGGCTGCCCAGTCTGAGGCCTTGAAAGTCGAGAATCTAAAAGCAGAATCCATGCGAGGTATGGAGAAACAATTAGAGACCAAGACTAACGGAATTTGTTATTTCATGGAACGGAACTGGATACGACAATACGGAAAGTTACGAGAGCTGATAATGGATGAAGCTCATAAGTCACGTTACTCAATTCAACCAGGTTCAGATAAGATGTACCATGATCTGAAGGAGTGTTATTGGTGGCCGAACATGAAAGCTGAGATTGCCACCTATGTAAGCAGATGTTTAACTTGCTCCAAAGTTAAGGTGGAATATTAGAGATCATCCGGTTTACTTCAACAACCTGAACTTCCAGTGTGGAAATGGGAGCAGATCTCGATGGACTTTGTCACAAAGTTGCCCAGGACTCCCAGCGGATGCGATACCATTTGGATTATAGTAGATCACTTACAAAATCCGCTCACTTTCTAGCCATCCGAGAGATTGATCGAATGGATAAGTTGACACTGATTTACTTAAGAGAAATAGTCTCCCGGCATGGTGTACCGGTATCTGTCATATCCGATCATGACGCTCGATTCACTTCTCATTTCTGGCGATCTTTACAACGATCACTGGGAACGCTGTTGGATATGAGTACTGTGTATCATCCACAAACTGATGGTCAGAATGAGCGTACGATTCAGACATTGGAAGATATGTTGTGTGCCCGTGTGATTGATTTTGGTAGCAACTGGGAAACTCATTTACCATTGGTTGAGTTCTCCTACAATAACAGTTATCACACATCAATAAAAGCTGCACCCTTTGAGGCACTATATGGGCGTAAGTGCCGATCACCTATTTGTTGGGCTGAAGTTGGAGAAAGCCAACTTACAGGTCCTGAGCTTGTGCACGAGACAATGAGAGATTGTGCAAATACGTAAACGTTATGGCAGCAGCACGTGACCGACAGAAGAGTTATGCTGATAAACGTCGTAAGTCGTTGGAGTTTCAGATTGGTGATAAAGTACTCTTAAAAGTCTCACCCTGAAAAGGAGTGATACGCTTTGGAAAGCGTGGTAAACTAAACCCTAGATACGTTGGACCGTTTGAAATTGTCAACGGGTTGGTCCAGTAGCCTATTAATTGAATTTACCAGAAGAGCTCAGTGGAAACACAACGTGTTCTACGTGTCTAATCTAAGAAAATGTTTATCTGATGACTCACTTGTCGTGTCATTAGAGGAACTGGAGATTGATGAACAGCTTCGTTCATTGAAGAACCAGTTGAGATTATGGATCGAGAAGTCAAAACCCTAAAGCGTAGCAAGATTCCCATTGTGCGCGTTAGGTGAAATTCAGAGCGTGGACCAGAGTTTACCTGGGAACGCGAGGATCAAATGAAGAAAAAAATACCCACAACTGTTTAAAGATCAGACATCTACTTCTTAAGGTATCATTCTCATGATACATTTTCTTTCAATTTCGAGACGAAATTCCCTTCAACAACGGGATGATGTCACAACTCTCACGAAACCTTACGTTCTTTATTTTGGGCTTGTTCCAGAAATTTCAGAAAGAGCTTACGACCTCCTATTAATGCTTGTTAATACTAGCGTTCTGACCTGAACTTGATGTTCTAATTTTCGGGACGAAAATTTCTTTAACAAGGGGATGATGTAAAACCCCGTACTTACAAGTTAACGCCAATATTTTAATTTCTATTATTTAACCATTCTCCGCTACTTGTCATAAACTTATAAAACTTTTGTTAATTAAATTTATAAATTTAGACATTATTTATAAAAATCTAAACCTTAGCTAAACCAACCATTTAACAACAATTAAAGTAATTGAATTCTAAATTAATAAATAAATAAAACTATCCATAAGCAACCACTCAACTGAATACATGATTTTCGGCCCACTCCCTCCCCTTATCATCGACTAACCATAACCTAAACCCTAATCTCCTACTCATTCATCTCTCTCAACTCTCTTCTCCTCTCTAGTGACCGATAGCAACCGGCAACACTTTCCGACCATCAAGCGCAAGCAATCAGCCTCTCCACGACAACATTCGTCACCCACAACTTCTTTCATTGCCAACTACCACCGACGACGTTGGAAGTCGATTGTAACGGGTCCTGTCTGGTACGATCATACTCTTTCTTTATTCGTGTTTGTTTCGATACGGTTTCGAGATTCCGGATCACGGTTTCTACGTATGATTTTCCATGTGTGGGTTTAAACTTGTGTGTGCTGCGTTCCGTACGTAATCATGGATGTATGTATATATATAAAGGTGTGTGAGTTCTGCGAAATTGGTAATCTTATGTGCATGTTTCTTTTTTTTCTCTTTTAGCCGTGAATTAAAGTGTTGTTAATATGTGACTTTTCTACGATGTGTGTATGGGTTTATGGTGTGCGTGTGTGTGTGATTTTAATATGTATGTATTTTTCTGCATATGAGTGTACAAGATATGCATCGTGTGTGAAGTTGCATGTGTTCACATTGATTGGGTATGGGAGAATAATGGTTTGGATATGGCGGCATGTTTTAATATCCCTTGATCGAGTTACCTGAGCATATATATTGCATATATGTATGTGTATGTGATATTACTGGATATGCATATTATCTGCATTTCATATAATATTTGTGTTCATAGCTAACTTCTGTGAGTTGAATGTTAAGTCTGTACATACATGTTATATATTATATGATATTGAGTGTTAATATGTTCTATATTATGTGTGTTATATATATCTGATAAATGTGCGAGGGTGACATATATTTAGTATATGTATATATATTTTACTTGTGGGTCGTGATATTAAACGCATGGTTGTATATATAATATACATAATACCTTTATACATGATAATTGGCTTTACGCCTTCACGGTGAATTGGTGCAAGTGTGCTTGTATGTGAACGGAAAACAAAACCAATGATTAGAATCGGAATTGAGTTGTGGAACGTGAAACCGTACATTCTTTATATTTATATTAAATATTTACATTAATATTATAAACTAATATTAATTCAGGTCATTTGAAAACCTAATCACTTGTGTTGCATTACTTTGTTGTTGTGCATTCAAGGTGAGTTCTCAGCCCTGCTTTATATATTTTCTTTGGGGTGAAAGAAACGTATGTTTTAAACGTATTTTCACTTGATCAGTATTACTTTAATATCACTTGTTTACTAGTGTGACACCATACTTAAGTCCTCACTTTCGAGCCGTTAAATATGTACTTAACGAGGTAATTTTGAGTAGATCTACTGGGTTTGACAAATCCCACCGGGCTAGTCGTGCTAGCATAACGTTCGTCAAACGGGTGTTTAATTGACCTAATTTATGTTGCTGTGACCGGTGTTCATAGCCGAGGCATTTCTTTACGTTGTCAGTGTCGGTTGCGAACTTCATAAACTTAGTAACTTGTTGAGTAGACTAGCTATCTACTCATATTATTTTTTATTACTGCATCAGTTACTGTTATGTTCTATTTATCAAAACCTATGAACTCACCAACCTTGTGTTGACACTTTAGCATGTTTTTTCAAGTTCTTAAGCTGCGCACTAATAGGAACATTTTGCATTGCATTTATCATCGTAGAGTCAAATGAACAATCTACATTTTTCTATAAATTATATTTACTTGGTTTGCGCGTGTTTGCGTTGTCTAAATTATGGTTTATACACTTCCGCATTTACTTTCATGTTTCGTATTTAATTCTGAATTTAAGAAACTTTATTTAATTTATAAATTATGTTTGTAATTGTTGCGTCGTTTGGTGTAACTAATGGCCAAGATCTGGTATGTCATGCGCTTAACGGTATTACCCATTTATGGAAATGAGGGTGTGACAGGATTGGTTTTGTTTCAAGTATAATTTCATTCTTCCTTTTCTAGTGAATTAGGAGTAGTTATTGGTCCATTACAATCTATTTCTTCTCTTGATGTCGAACACGGATCTTATGGATCGATAGTTGTCATTTACATTGATTTAATGGATATTTGAAGCAATAATGTTCGAAGTTGGTTGTGGAGTGTTGTGGATAATTTTCGGCAGAAGTGGATTGAATTTAAGGGTCATTCATGTTGTGTCGGATTTGGTTTCGATTAAACAATAGATCGATTGTTTCACGTGGAACGATTAGTTTAATTCTAATAAAGATTATAATCAGATTTGATTAGATTAGTTTGGGAGTATGTTTAGATGTCTTGAAAGTCAAAACTCCATAGCATTTGAGGTTATTACCAAAAGAAAAAGCACCCCATATGTGACTAGTGTTGTTTAATGTCTTTTTATATCTAGTTTCTTTCCCATTTATTTAGTTAAACATTTGTGAATACACTGATATACAGATCTGTAGTGGCACAATTTTGGTTAACATATGAGTAAATCTAATTTAGGTGGTCGTGTTAACTTGATTTTTCTTCTTATTCATAAATCCCACTTTACTTTTCTCGTTATAAGAGATTAGTTTCATTTCCACTATAATTTGATTCTTTCTTCTTTTATGGTGAATCAAGAGTAGTTCATTGGTCTTTTGCACCTTAGTTCCTTCTCTTGATGTCGAACAAGGATTATGTGGATTGATAATTGTCATTTACATTGATTTAATGGATTTTTAAACCGATAATATTTGAAGTTGGTTGTGGAGTGTTGGGGATAATTTTTGGGCAGAAGTGGAATGATATTAAGGGTCATTCGTGTGGTGTCGTGTTCGGATTTGGTTTCAATTAAACAATAGGTCCCATATTTCACGTGCGAATGATTAGTATAATTTTAATGAAGATTATAATCAAATTTGTGACACCCTACACATATCCCACATCGCCATGGACCGGAGAGATTCCTGGTTCATAAGGAATGTCCGGCCTCTAACATCAACAACGCGTGTTGGGCGTATTGGCTGTGGATGAGAGGAGAACTTCACAGTTAAGCGTGCTCAGGTGGGAGCAATACAGGGATGGGTGATCTCCCTGGGAAGTTTTCACGTGGGCAACCAAAAGCAAATCTGTGAGCTCCTCGTGGGCAAAACAGACATATTGTTGATGCGAGGGGCCGGGTGTTAAAGAATGGTATCAAAGCCACTCCTGTGTCATTCGGGGTGTGGGATATATCTCACCAAGGATGGTGATTTCTCAGGCTCATCGAGGACGATGAGTCCAAACAGAGGGTGCTTGTGAGACCCTACACATATCCCACATCGGCCGTGGACAGGAGAGATTCCTGGTTCATAAGGAATGTCTGGCCTCTAACATCAACAACGCGTTTTGGGCTACACCCGGCCCCTCGCATCAACAATATTGTTTGCTTTGCTCACGAGTCGCTCACAGATTTGCTTTTGGTTGCCCGGGTGAAAACTTCCCATGGAGGTCACCCATCCCTGGATTGCTCTCACCTGAGCACACTAAATTGTAGAGTTCTCCTCTCATCCACAGGCAATACGCCCAAAACGCGTTGTTAATATTAGAGATCAGACATTTCTTATGAACCAAGAATCTCTCCTGTCCACGGCCGATGTGGGATATGTGTAGGGTGTCACAAACACCCTCTGTTTGGACTCATCGTCCTCGATGAGCCCGAGAATTCACCATCCTTGGTGAGGTAGTCCAACACCCCGAACGGCACAAGAGTGGCTTTAATACCATTCTGTAACACCCGGCCTCTCGCATCAACAATATTGTCCGGTTTGCCCACGAGCAGCTTACGGATTTTCTTTTGGTTGCCCAGGTGAAAACTTTCTAGGGAGGTCACCCATCCCTAGATTGCTCCCACCTGAGCACGCTTAACTGTGGAGTTCTCCTCTCATCCACAGTTAATACGCACAAAACGCGTTGTTAATATTAGAGACCAGACATTCCTTATGACAATGCGTTTTTAGAAATGTCTGGATATTAAATACAAAACATGAAAATAAAGTTTCTTAAAATAAAACCATAATGTTTTTAGGAATGTCCAAAACTATTTGACAACCTGAGTTTTTAGGATAACCCTGTTCTCTTAACCTAACCTCCCTTATGTTATGGTTATTCAAATTATTATTAACTAGATGTTATACCATTATAATAATAATGATTGACATTATAAATGTCAATTAAAGATTATTAACATATATTACTAACAAAATTAATTAACATAACATGTCAATTGAACTAAATGAAGGGACTAATTGCGCCAAGACTCAAAGATGAGAACATTCAAATAAAACCCTCCCCTAACCGACCTACACCCTCCCCCTCGGTTCTTCATCTTCGCAAAGCACCCTAGAACCTCAAAGTAGCGACGACAGCCGCACCACGACGACACCCTCTCGCAGCGGCATACGTGCGGTGATCGAGGCTCTTCCGGCAACCTCTCTTGGCGCCTCCGGCAGCCTCTCTCGGCGCACCGCGTTGAGAAACGCATTCATCCGTTCGAGTTCTTATGGCTCCCGTAGACCGATCGGTAAGGATTTTCCACACAAATTCTATTCGTATTTGCTACGTACAGTTTCGAGATACTAGGTTGCGGTTGCGACGGTGTGTATTCTTTTGGGTGAATGTGTTCATGCGAGTATATGTATCTATTTGTGTGCGGTTATATTTAGATGCTTGGTTTCGTGCGTGTGTGATCTGCGATTGTGTGTGCTGCATTACATATATATATATATAATATATATATATATATATATATATATATATATATATATATATAATATATATATATATATATATATATATATATATATATATAATATATATATATATATATATATATATTATATATATATATATATATATATATATATATATATATGTATATATATATATATATATATATATATATATATAAGTATGTATTCTGCGTGTGTTTATATATATGTATCTATTTGTGTGGGTGCTGCGTTATGTAGATATGTATATATAAAGGTGTGTGTGTGTCTTCTGCGAATTTGGAATGAAGGTGTGTGTGTTCTTTTGTGAAATTGTTCTTTGTTGTGGGTGCTTATATCCACGTACGTGAGTGTGTGTTGTGTGTGAATTGTGTGTGTGAGTGAGGCATGGGTATGAGTTGTGTGTGTAGTAATGTTTTTATGAACGCATGTATATATAACCAAGTGTATTTCTTCATGTTATTATGGCCATCATGGTTGAGTTTGAATGTATTGTTTATGCATATGTCGACTAGTTTCTAGTATGTGTATAAGTGCAATGATATATATATTTGTGTGTTCAGGTATGTACGTGTATACATAGACAGATATTGATGTTGGTTTTGGATGACAATGTGTGTTGAGCATGTATGTTAAATACATAATATTATGCATGTGTACTCGCAAATATAAATTGGCAGTGTGTGAGCTAGATTGATTCGTATATATGACCCCATAAAATATGTACATGATTGTGTGCAAGGTATGAAGGGAATAATATATATATATATATATATATATATATATATATATATAATATATATATATATATATATATATATATATATATATATAATATATATATATATATATATTATATATATATATATATATATATATATATATATATATTATTTGAAATTCAGGTTGTTCGGGAACCTAATTTCCTGTTCTCTGCATTATGTTGTTGTGCATTTAAGGTGAGTTTTCAGCCTCACTTTCGTATTATACTCACTTTTGGGGGAGAGAAACATGCTGTTTTCATAAACATACAATACTTAGATTGGTAATACTGCATATACTGATTTATTATTATGATACCACTACGCCTCTTCGGACCGTTAATATGGAATTAACGAGGTGATTGTTAGTAGATCTACTGGGTTTGACAAACCCCACCCGGGCTAGTCATGCTAGTTTGTCTGGAGGTCAAACGGGTGAACGGTTAGCCTGTTTTACAGTGTTGTGGTCTGGTATCCACAGCCGGGGTATTCACTATATTATTACTGTCAGCTCGATCGCGAAATTCATACACATAGTGACTTGTTGTAGGCTAGCAACCTACTTATATGCTTTGATTACTTAATTTAGATTTTATAACTATTACTTATTGTTTTCTGATAAACTTGTGAACTCACCAAACCTGTGTTGACACTTTAGCATGTTTCTTTTAGGTTTTTAAATTGCGCACGAATAGGAACATCTCACATTGCATTCATCATCATAGAGTCAAATGAACAATCTACGTTTTTCTATAAATTATATTTATTTGGTTTGCGCGTGTTTGCGCCATTTAAATTATTGTTTATACGCTTCCGCATTTATTTTCATGTTTTGTATCTAATCATGATTTTAAGAAACTTTATTTAAGTTGAAGATCATCCTTATGACATTCCATATGACAACGCGTTGTTAATATTAGAGACCATCTTGTGACACCTTACACATATCCCACATCGGCCATGGACGGGAGAGATTCTTGGTTCATAAGGAATGTCTGGTCTCTAATATTAACAACACGTTTTGGGCGTATTGGCTGTGGATGAGAGGAGAACTCTAAAGTTAAGCGTGCTCAAGTAGGAGTAGTCCAGGGATGTGTGACCTTCTTGGCAAGTTTTCACCCGAGCAACCAAAAGCAAACCCATGAGCTCGTCGTGGGCAAAGCGGACAATATTGTTGATGCGAGGGCCGGGTGTGACAGAATGGTATCAGAGCCACTCCTGTGTTGTTCGGGGTGTGGGACATACCCACCAAGGATGGTGACTTCTCGGGCTCATCGCAGACGATGAGTTCGAACAGGGGGTGCTTGTGACACCCTACACATATACCACATCGGTTGTGGACAGTAGAGATTCCTGGTTCATAAGGAATGTCTGGCTTTTAACAACAACAACGCGTTTTGGGCGTATTTCCTGTGGATGAGAGAACTCCACAGTTAAGCGTGCTCAGGTGGGAGCAATCTAGGGATGGGTGACCTCCCTGAGAAGTTTTCACCCGGGCAACGAAAAGCAAATCCGTGAGCTCCTCGTGGGCAAAAGAGAAAACATTGATATACCGATTTGTGTTTATTACCAAAAGAAAAAGCAATCCGTATGTGGCCAGTGTTGTTTAATGTTTTGTATATCTAGTTCCTTTCCCATTTATTTAGATAAGCTTTTATGAATACACTGATATACCGATTTGTAGTTGCAAATTTTGGATAATATACGAGTAAATCTAATTTAGGTGGTCATTTTTACTTGATTTGTTTTCTTTTTCATTATTCCAACTTTACGTTTCTCGTTTTATGTCTGATTAGTTTTGTTTCCACTGTAGTTTGATTCTTTCTTCTTTTCTAGTGAACTAGGAGTATTTCATCAGTCCATTGCACCTCGGTTCATTCTCTTAATGTCAAACACGGATTCTGTGGATCGATAGTTGTCATTTACATTGATTTAATGGACTTTTAGAGTAATAATGTTTGAAGTTGGTTGTGGAGTGTTGTGAATAAAGTTTGGATAAAAGTGGATTGATTCTTAGGGTCATTCGTGCGGTGTCGTGTTTGGTTTCGATTAAACAATACATCCAATGTTTCACGTGTGAATGATTAGTGTAATTCTAATGAAGATTATAATCAAATTTGATTAGATTAGTTTGGGATTGTGTTTAGAAGTCTTGAAAATCAAAACTCCATAGCATTTGATGTTATTACCAAAAGAAAAAGCACTCCATATGTGAATAGTGTTGTTTAATGTTTTTGTATATCTAGTTCCTTTTCCATTTATTTAGTTAAGCTTTTGTGAATACACTGATATACCAATCTGTAGTGGCACAATTTTGGTTAAAATACGAGTAAATCTAATTTAGGTGGTCGTGTGAACTTGATTTTTCTTCTTACTCATAAATCCCACTTTACGTTTCTCGTTTTATTTTTGATTGGTTTCGTTTCCACTATAATTTGATTCTTTCTTCTTTTATGGTGAATTAGGAGTAGTTCTTTGGTCCTTTGCACCTCGATTCCTTCTCTTGATGTCGACCAAAGATTCTGTGGATTGATAGTTGCCATTTACATTGAATTAATGGATTTTTAAAGCAATAATGTCCGAAATTGGTTGTGGAGTGTTGTGGATAAGTTTTGGATGGAAGTGGATTGATTTTAAAGGTCATTCAGGATTTGGTTTCAATTAAACAATAGATCCTATGTTTAACGTGTGAACGATTACTGTCATTCTATAGAAGGTTATAATTAGATTTGATTATATTAGTTTGGGTGTGTGTTTAGAAGGCTTGAGAATCAAAACTCCATAGCATTTGAGGTTATTACCAAAAGAAAAGGCAGTCAATACATGACTAGTGTTGTTTAATGTTTTTGTCTAACTAGTTCGTTCCCATTTATTTAGTTAAGCTTTTGTGACTACAATGATATACCGATCTATTGTTGCACAATTTTTGTTGAAATACGAGTAAATCTAATTTAAGTGCTACTTTTTGTTTCTCATTTTACATCGGATTGGTTTCGTTTCAAGTATAATTTCTTTCTTTCAGCTTTTCTAGTGAATTAGGAATAGTTTATTGGTCCATTGCACCTCTGTTTCTTCTCTTGTTATCGAACAAGGATTCTATGGATCGATTGTTGTCATTTACATTTATTTAATGGATTTTTGAAGCAATAATGTTCGAAGTTGGTTGTCAAGTGTTGTGGATAAGTTTTGGGCAGAAGTTGATTGAATTTAAGGGTCATTCTTGTGGTGTCGTGTCGAATTTGGTTTCAATTAAACAATAGATCCTATGTTTCATGTGTGAATGATTAGTGTAATTCTAATGAAGATTATAATCAAATTTGATTAGATTAGTTTGGGAGTGTGTTTAGAAGGCTTGAAAATCAAAACTCCATAGCATTTGAGGTTGTTACCAAAAGAAAAAGCAATCCATATGTGACTAGTGTTTAATGTTTTTGTATATCTAGTTCCTTTCCCATTTATTTAGTTAAGCTTTTGTGAATACATTGATATACCGATCTATAGTGGCAAAATTTTGGTTAAAATATGTTTAAATCTAATTTAGGTGGTTGTGTTAACTTGATTTTTCTTCTTATTCATAAATCCCACTTTATGTTTCTTGTTTTATTCTTGGTTAGTTTCGTTTCACTATAATTTGATTCTTTCTTCTTTTATGGTGAATTAGGAGTAGTTCATTGGTCTTTTGCACCTCGGTTCCTTCTTTTGATGTCGAAAAAGGATTATGTGGATCGATGACTGTCATTTACATTGATTTAATGGATTTGTAAAGCAATAATGTTCGAAGTTGGTTGTGGAGTGTTGTGGATAATTTTTTAGTAGAAGTGGATTGATTTTAAGCTTCGTTCTTGTGGTGTCGTGCCGGATTGGTTTCGATTAAACAATAGATCCCATGTTTCACGTGTGAACGATTACCATCATTCTATAGAAGGTTATAATTAGATTTGATTTTATTAGTTTGGGTGTGTGTTTAGAAGGCTTGAGAATCAAAACTCCATAGAATTTAAGGTTATTACCAAAAGAAAAGGCAGTCAATATGTGACTAGTATTGTTTAATGTTTTTGTATAACTAGTTTGTTCACATTTATTTAGTTAAGCTTTTGTGACTACAATGATATACCGATCTATTGTTGCACAATTTTGGCTGAAATACGAGTAAATCTAATTTAAGTGGTCGTGCTAACTTGATTTGTTTTCATTTTCATTAATCCTACTTTTCTTTTCTTGTTTTACATCAGATTAGTTTCGTTTCAAGTATAATTTCATTCTTTTACCTCTTCTAGTGAATTAGGAGTAGTTCATTGGTCCTTTGCACCTCGGTTCCTTCTTTTGATGTCGAACAAGGATTATGTGGATCGATAATTGTCATTTACATTGAATTAATGATTTTTAAAGCCATAATGTTCGAAGTTGGTTGTGTAGTGTTGATTATTTTTGGGCAGAAGTGGAATGATATTAAGGGTCATTCGTGTGGTGTTGTGTTCGGATTTGGTTTCAATTAAACAATAGATCCTGTGTTTCATGTGCGAATGATTAGTATAATTATAATGAAGATTATAATCAGATTTGATTAGCTTAGTTCGAGAGTGTGTTTAAAAGGCTTGAGAATCAAAACTCCATACCATTTGAGGTTGTTACCAAAAGAAAAAAACTTTTGTGAATACATTGATATACCGATCTGTAGTTGCAAAATTTGGTTAAAATACGAGTAAATCTAATTTAGGTGGTCGTGCTAACTTGATTTGTATTCTTTTTCATTAATCCCACTTTACGTTTCTCATTTTATGTCTGATTAGTTTCGTTTCCACTGTAATTTGATTCTTTCTTCTTTTCTAGAGGATTATTAGTAGTTCATTGTTCCTTTGCACCTCGGTTCCTTCTCTTGATGTCGAACAAGGATTCTATGGATTGATAGTTGTCATTTACCTTGATTTAATGGATTTTTAAAGAAATAATGTTCGAAGTTGGTTATGGAGTGTTGTGGATAAGTTTTGGATAGAAGTGGATTGATTTTAAGGGTCATTCTTGTGGTGTCGTGTCGAATTTGGTTTCGATTAAACAATAGATCCCATGTTTCATGTGTGAACGATTAGTGTAATTCTAATGAAGATTATAATCAGATTTGATTAGATTATCTTGGGAGTGTGTTTAGAAGGCTTGCGAATCAAAACTCCAAACATTTGAGGTTGTTACCAAAAGAGAAAGCAATCCATACATGACTAGTTTTGTTTAATGTTTTTGTATATCTAGTTTCTTTCCCATTTATTTAGATAAGCTTTTATGAATACAATGATATACCAATCTGTAGTTGCAAAAGTTTGGTTAAAATACAAGTAAATCTAATTTAGGTGGTCGTTTTAACTTGACATGTCTTCTTTTTCATTAATCCAACTTTACGTTTCTCGTTTTATGTCTCATTAGTTTTGTTTCCCCTGTAATTGTATTCTTTCTTCTTTTCTAGTGAATTAGGAGTAATTCATTAGTCCTTTGCACCTCGGTTCATTCTATTGATGTCGAACAAGGATTCTGTGGATCGATAGTTGTCATTTACATTGATTTATTGGATTTTTAAAGGAATAATGTTCAATGTTGGTTGTGGAGTGTTGTGAATAAGGTTTGGGTAAAAGTGGATTGATTTTAAGGGTCATTCTTGTGGTGTCGTGTCGGATTTGGTTTCGATTGAACAATAGATCCAATGTTTCACGTGTGAATGAGTAGTGTAATTCTAATGAAGATTATAATCAGATTTGATTAGATTAGTTTGGGAGTGTGTTTAGAAATCTATAAAATCAAAACTGCATATCATTTGAGGTTGTTACCAAAAGAAAAAGCAATCCATATGTGACTAGTGTTGTTTAGTGTTTTTGTATATCTAGTTCCTTTCCCATTTATTTACTTCAGCTTTTGTGAATACACTGATATACCACTTTGTAGTTGCACAATTTTGGTTAAAATACAAGTAAATCTAATTTACGTGGTCGTGCTAACTTCATTTGTCTTTTTCATTAATCCCACTTTACGTTTCTCGTTTTTTTCTTGATTAGTTTCGTTTCCACTATAATTTGATTCTTTCTTCTTTTATGGTGAATTAGGAGTAGTTCATTGGTCCTTTACACCTCGGTTTCTTCTCTTGATGTCAAACAAGGATTATGTGGATCGATAATTATCATTTACATTGACTTAATGGATTTTTAAAGCAATAATGTTCGAAGTTGGTTGTGTAGTGTTGGTATTATTTTTGGGCAGAAGTGGAATGATATTAAGGGTCATTCGTGTGGTGTCGTATTCAGATTTGGTTTCAATTAAACAATAAATCCTATGTTTCACGTGCGAATGATTAGTATAATTCTAATGAAGATTATAATCAGATTTGATTAGCTTAGTTAGAGAGTGTGTTTAAAAGGCTTGAGAATCAAAACTCCATACCATTTAAGATTGTTACCAAAAGAAAAGGCAATCAACACGTGACTAGTGTCGTTTAGTGTTTTTGTATAACTAGTTCATTTCCCATTTATTTGGTTAAGCTTTTGTGAATACACTGATATACCGATATGTAGTTGCACAATTTTGGTTAAAATACGAGTAAATCTAATTTACGTGGTTGTGCTAACTTGATTTGTCTTCTTTTTCATTAATCCCACTTTAAGTTTCTCATTTTATGTCTGATTAGTTTCGTTTCCACTATAATTTGATTCTTTCTTTTTTCTAGTGGAATAGGAGTAGTTCATTGGTCGTTGCATCTTGGTTCCTTCTCTTGATATTGAACAAGGATTCCATGGATTGATAGTTGTCATTTACATTGATTTAATGGATTTTTAATGCAATAATGTTCGAAGTTGGTTGTGGATAAGTTTTGGGCAGAAGTGGATTGATTTTAGGGGTCATTCGTGTGGTGTCGTGTCGGATTTGGTTTCGATTAAACAATAGATCCCATGTTTCATGTGTGAACGATTAGTGTAATTCTAATGAAGATTATAATCAGATTTGATTAGATTAGTTTGGTAGTGTGTTTAAAAGACTTGAGAATCAAAACTCCAAAGCATTTGTGGTTGTTACCAACAGAAAAAGCAATCCATACGTGACTACTGTTGTTTAATGTTTTTGTATATCTAGTTACTTTCCCATTTATTTAGTTAAACTTTTGTGAATACACTGATCTATCGATCTGTAGTTGCACGATTTTGGTTAAAATAGGAGTAAATCTAATATACGTGGTCGTGCTAACTTCATTTGTCTTCTTTTTCATTAATCTTACTTTACGTTTCACGTTTTGTGTCTTCATAGTTTTGTTTCCACTATAATTACATTATTTTTCTGTTTCTAGTGAGTTAGGAGTAGTTCTTTGGTCCTTTGCACCTCGGTTCCTTCTCTTGATGTTGAACAAAGATTCTGTGGATCGGTAGTTGCCATTTACATTGATTTAATGGACTTTTAAAGCAATAATGCTCGAAGTTAGTTGTGGAGTGTTATGGATAAGTTTTGGGCAGAAATTTGGTTTCGTGTTCAGATTTGGTTTCGATTAAACAATAGATCATATGTTTCACGTGTGAATGATTACTTTCATTCTATAGAAGGTTATAATCAGATTTGATTATACAGTTAGGGTGTGTGTTTAGAAGGCTTGAGAATCAAAACTCCATAGCATATGAGGTTATTACCAAAAGAAAAGGCAATCAATACGTGACTAGTGTTGTTTAATGTTTTTGTATAACTAGTGCGTTTCCATTTATTTAGTTAAGCTTTTGTGAGTACATTGATCTATCGATCTAGTGTTGCATAATTTTGGTTAAAATACGAGTAAATCTAATTTAAGTGATCGTGCTAACTTGATTTGTTTTCTTTTTCATTAGTCCCTTTTTTGTTTCTCGTTTTACATCGGATTAGTTTTGTTTCAAGTATAATTTCATTCTTTCTTCTTTTCTAGTGAATTAGGAGTAGTTTATTGGTCCATTGCACCTCGGTTTCTTCTCTTGGTGTCGAACAAGGATTCTATGGATCGATAGTTATGATTTACATTGATTTTTGAAGCAATAATGTTCAAAGTTGGTTGTGGAATGTTATGGATAAGTTTTGGGCAAAAGTGGCTTGAATTTAAGGGTCATTCGTGTGGTGTCGTGTCGGATTTGGTTTCGATTAAACAATAGATCCAGTGTTTCACGTGTGAATGATTAGTGTAATTGGGAGTGTGTTTAGAAGGCTTGAAAATCAAAACTCCATAGCACTTTAGGTTGTTACCAAAAGAAAAAGCAATCCATATGTGACTAGTGTTGTTTAATGTTTTTGTATATCTAGTTCCTTTCCCATTTATTTAGTTAAGCTTTTGTGAATACATTGATATACCGATCTATAGTGGCACAATTTTGGTTAAAATACGAGTTAATCTAGTTTAGGTGGTCATGTTAACATGATTTGTCTTCTTTACCATTAATCCCACTTTACGATTCTCGTTTTATGTCTGATTAGTTTCGTTTCCACTATAATTTGATTCTTTCTTCTTTTATGGTGAATTAGGAGTAGTTCATTGGTCTTTTGCACCTCGGTTCCTTCTCTTGATGTCGAACAAGGATTATGTGGATCGATTTTTGTCATTTACATTGATTTAATTTATTTTTAAAGCAGTATTGTTCGAAGATGGTTGTGGAGTGTTGTGGATAATTTTTGGGCAGACGTGGAATGATATTAAGGGTCATTCGTGTGGTGTCGTGTTTGGATTTGGTTTCAATTAAACAATAGATCCTATGTTTCATGTGTGAATGATTAGTGTAATTCTAATCAGATTTGATTAAATTAGTTTGGGAGTGTGTTTAAAAGGCATGAGAATCAAAACTCCGTAGCATTTGGCTTGTTACCAAAAGAAAAAGCAATCCATACGTGACTAGTGTCATTTAATGTTTTGTATATTTAGTTTCTTTCCCATTTATTTAGTTTAGCTTTTGCGAATACACTGATATACCGATCTGTAGTTGAACAATTTTGGTAAAAATACAAGTAAATCTAATTTAGGTGGTCGTGTTAACTTGATTTGTCTTATTTTTCATCAATCCCACTTTACGTTTCTCGTTTTATGTCTGATTAGTTTTGTTTCCACTATAATTTGATTCTTTCTTCTTTTCTACTGAATTAGGAGTAGTTCAATGGTCCTTTCAAGCTCGGTTCCTACTCTTGATGTCGAACAAGGATTCTTTGGATCGATAGTTGTCATTTACATTGATTTAATGGATTTTTAAATCAATAATGATCGAAGTTGGTTGTGGAGTGTTTTGGATAAGGTTTGGGCAGAAGTGGATTGATTTTAAGGGTCATTCTTGTGGTGTCATGTTGGATCTGGTTTTGATTAAACAATAGATCCTATGTTTCACGTGTGAACGATTAGTGTAATTCTAATGAAGATTATAATCAGATTTGATTAGATTAGTTTGGGACTATGTTTAGTAGGCTTGAGAGTCAAAACTCCATAGCATTTAAGGTTGTTAACAAAAGAAAAAGCAATCCATATGTGACTAGTGTTGTATAATGTTTTTGTATATCTAGTTCCTTTCCCATTTATTTAGTTATGTTTTTGTGAATACACTGATATACCGATTTGTATTCACACAATTTTGGTTAAAATACGAGTTAATCTAGTTTAGGTGGTCATGTTAACATGATTTGTCTTCTTTACCATTAATCCCACTTTACGTTTCTCGTTTTTTTTCTTGATTAGTTTTGTTTCCACTATAATTTGATTCTTTCTTCTTTTCTAGTGAATTAGTAGTAGTTCATTGGTCCTTTGCACCTTGGTTCCTTCTTTTGATGTCAAAAAAGGATTCTGTCATTTACATTTATTTAATGGATTTTTAAAGCAATAATGTTTGAAGTTGGATGTGGAGTGTTATGGATATTTTTTGGGAAGAAGTGGATTGATTTTAAGGGTCATTTGTGTGGTGTCATGTTCGGATTTGGCTTCGACTAAACAATAGATCCTATTTTTCACGTGTGAACGATTCGTGTAATTCTAATGAAGATTATAATTAGATTTTATTAGATTAGTTTGTGAATGTGTTTAGAAGGCTTGAGAATCAAAACTCCATAGCATTCGAGGTTGTTACCAAAAGAAAAGGCAATCGATACGTGACTAGTGTTGTTTAATGTTTTGTATATTTAGTTTCTTTCCCATTTAATTATTTTTGCTTTTGCGAATACACTGATATACCGATCTGAAGTTGAACAATTTTGGTAAAAATACAAGTAAATCTAATTTAGGTGGTCGTGTTAACTTGATTTGTATTATTTTTCATTAATCCCACTTTACGTTTCTCGTTTTATGTCTGATTAGTTTTGTTTCCACTATAATTTGATTCTTTCTTCTTTTCTACTGAATTAGGAGTAGTTCAATGGTCCTTTCAAGCTCGGTTCCTACTCTTGATGTCGAACAAGGATTCTTTGGATCGATAGTTGTCATTTACATTGATTTAATGGATTTTTAAATCAATAATGATCGAAGTTGGTTGTGGAGTGTTTTGGATAAGGTTTGGCAGAAATGGATTGATTTTAAGGGTCATTCTTGTGGTGTCATGTTGGATCTGGTTTTGATTAAACAATAAATCCTATGTTTCACGTGTGAACGATTAGTGTAATTCTAATGAAGATTATAATCATATTTGATTAGATTAGTTTGGGATCGTGTTTAGTAGGCTTGAGAATCAAAACTCCATAGCATTTAAGGTTGTTACCAAAAGAAAAAGCAATCCATACGTGACTGGTGTTGTATAATGTTTTGTATATCTAGTTCCTTTCCCATTTATTTAGTTATGATTTTGTGAATACACTAATATACCGATCTGTATTCACACAATTTTGGTTAAAATACGAGTTAATCTAGTTTAGGTGGTCGTGTTAACATGATTTGTCTTCTTTACCATTAATCCCACTTTACGATTCTCGTTTTATGTCTGGTTAGTTTCGTTTCCACTATAATTTGATTCTTTCTTCTTTTCTAGTGAATTAGTAGTAGTTCATTGGTCCTTTGCACCTTGGTTCCTTCTCTTGATGTCAAAAAAGGATTCTGTCATTTACATTTATTTAATGGGTTTTTAAAGCAATAATGCTTGAAGTTGGATGTGGAGTGTTATGGATATTTTTTGGGAAGAAGTGGATTGATTTTAAGGGTCATTTGTGTGGTGTCATGTTCGGATTTGGCTTCGACTAAACAATAGATCCTATTTTTCACGTGTGAACGATTCGTGTAATTCTAATGAAGATTATAATTAGATTTTATTAGATTAGTTTGTGAATGTGTTTAGAAGGCTTGAGAATCAAAACTCCATAGCATTCGAGGTTGTTACCAAAAGAAAAGGCAATCGATACGTGACTAGTGTTGTTTAATGTTTTGTATATTTAGTTTCTTTCCCATTTAATTAGTTTTGCTTTTGCGAATACACTGATATACCGATCTGAAGTTGAACAATTTGGGTAAAAATACAAGTAAATCTAATTTAGGTGGTCGTGTTAACTTGATTTGTCTTATTTTTCATTAATCCCACTTTACGTTTCTCGTTTTATGTCTGATTAGTTTTGTTTCCACTATAATTTGATTCTTTCTTCTTTTCTACTGAATTAGGAGTAGTTCAATGGTCCTTTCAAGCTCGGTTCCTACTCTTGATGTCGAACAAGGATTATTTGGATCGATAGTTGTCATTTACATTGATTTAATGGATTTTTAAATCAATAATGATCGAAGTTGGTTGTGGAGTGTTTTGGATAAGGTTTGGGCAGAAGTGGATTGATTTTAAGGGTCATTCGTGTGGTGTCATGTTGGATCTGGTTTTGATTAAACAATAGATCCTATGTTTCACGTGTGAACGATTAGTGTAATTCTAATGAAGATTATAATCATATTTGAGTAGATTAGTTTGGGATCGTGTTTAGTAGGCTTGAGAATCAAAACTCCATAGCATTTAAGGTTGTTACCAAAAGAAAAAGCAATCCATACGTGACTGGTGTTGTTTAATGTTTTTGTATATCTAGTTCCTTTCCCATTTATTTAGTTAAGTTTTTGTGAATACACTGATATACCGATATGTATTCACACAATTTTGATTAAAATACGAGTAAATCTAGTTTAGGTGGTCGTGTTAACTTGATTTGTCTTCTTTACCATTAATCCCACTTTATGATTCTTGTTTTATGTCTGATTAGTTTCGTTTCCACTATAATTTGATTCTTTCTTCTTTTCTAGTGAATTAGCAGTAGTTCATTGGTCCTTTGCAACTTGGTTCCTTCTCTTGATGTCGAAAAAGGATTCTGTCATTTACATTTATTTAATGGATTTTTAAAGCAATTATGTTTGAAGTTGGTTGTGGAGTGTTGTGGATAATTTTTGGGAAGAAGTGGATTGATTTTACGGGTCATTTGTGTGGTGTCGTGTTCGATTTGGTTTCGACTAAACAATAGATCCTATTTTTCACGTGTGAACGATTCGTGTAATTCTAATGAAGATTATAATTAGATTTTATTAGATTAGTTTGGGAGTGTGTTTAGAAGGCTTGAGAATCAAAACTCCATAGCATTCGAGGTTGTTACCAAAAGAAAAAGCAATCGATACGTGACTAGAGTTGTTTAATTTTTTTGTATATCTAGTTCCTTTTCAAATTATTTAAGTTAAGCTTTTGTGGATACACTAATACACCGATATATAGTTTCACAAGTTTGGTTAAAATACGAGTAAATCTAATTTAGGTGGTCATATTAACTAGATTTGTTTTCTTTTTCATAAATCCCACTTTACGTTTCTTGTTTTATCTTTTTTAGTTTAGTTTCCACTAATTTGATTCTTTCTTCTTTTTAGGTGAATTGTTCATTGGTCTTTTGCATGTCGGTTCCTTCTCTTGATGTCGAACAAGGATTCTGTGGACCAATAGATGTCATTTTCATTGATGAAATGGATTTTTAAAGCAATAATGTTCGAGGTTTGTTGTGGAGTGTTATGGATAAGTTTTGGGCAGAAGTAGATTGATTTTAAGGGTCAGCCATGTGTTGTCGTTTTCGGATTTGGTTTCGGTTAAACAATAGATACTATCCTGTGAACGATTAGTGTAATTCTACTAAAGATTATAATCAGCTTTGATTAGATTAGTTTGGGAGTGTGTTTAGAAACTTGAGAATCTAAACACATAACATTTTAGGTTGTTACGATAGGAAAAAGCAATCCATACGTGACTAGTGTTGTTTAATGTTTTTGTATATCTAGTTCCTTTCCCATTTATTTTGTTAAGCTTTTATGAATACACTGATATACCAATCTGTAGTGGCCCAATTTTGGTTAAAATATGAGTAAATCTAATTTAAGTGGTCGTGTTAACTTGATTTGTCTTCTATTTCATTAATCCAACTTTATGTTTCTCGTTTTATGTCTGATTAGTTTCGCTTCCACTATAATTTGATTCTTTTTTCTTTTCTAGAGAATTAGGAGTAGTTTATTGGTCCATTGCACCTCGGTTCCTTCTCTTGATGTCAAACAAGGATTCTGTCATTTATATTTATTTAATGGATTTTTAAAGAAATAATGTTTGAAGTTGGTTGTGGAGTGTTGTGGATAATTTTTAGGAAGAAGTGGATTGATTTTAAGGGTCATTTGTGTGGTGTCGTGTTCGGATTTGGTTTCGATTAAACAATAGATCCTATTTTCACGTGTGAATGATTAGTGTAATTCTAATGAAGATTATAATTAGGTTTTATTAGATTGGTTTGGGAGTGTGTTTAGAAGGCTTGAGAATCAAAACTCCATAGCATTCAAGGTTGTTACCAAAAGAAATAGCAATCGATACGTTACTAGTGTTGTTTAATTTTTTTGTAATCTAGTTCCTTTTCAAATTATTTAAGTTAAGCTTTTGTGGATACACTGATAGACCGATCTGTAGTTGCACAATTTTTGATAAAATACGAGTAAATCTAATTTAGGTGGTCATGTTAACTTGATTTGTTTTCTTTTTCATAAATCCCATTTTACGTTTCTTGTTTTATTCTTGATTAGTTTAGTTTCCACTAATTTGATTATTTCTTCTTTTTAGGTGAATTGTTCATTGGTCTTTTGCTTGACGGTTCCTTCTCTTGATGTGAACAAGGATTCTGTGTATCGATAGTTGTCATTTACATTGATTTAATGTATTTTTAAAGCAATAATGTTCGAGGTTGGTTGTGGAGTGTTATGGATAAGTTTTAGGCCGAAGTAGATTGATTTTAAGGGTCAGTCATGTGGTGTCGTCTTCGGATTTGGTTTCGATTAAACAATAGATACTATGTTTCACGTGTGAACGATTAGTGTAATTCTATTGAAGATTATAATCAGCGTTGATTAGATTAGTTTGGGAGTGTGTTTAGAAAACTTGAGAATCTGAACACCATAGCATTTTAGGTTGTTACGATAGGAAAAAGCAATCCATACATGACTAGTGTTGTTTAATGTTTTTTGTATATCTAGTTTCTTTCCTATTTATTTAGTTAAGCTATTATGAATACATTGATATACCAATCTGTAGTTGCACAATTTTGGTTAAAATATGAGTAAATCTAATTTAAGTGGTCGTGTTAACTTGATTTGTCTTTTATTTCATTAATCCTAGTTTATGTTTCTCGTTTTATGTCTGATTAGTTTCGCTTCCACTATAATTTGATTCTTTCTTCTTTTCTAGAGAATTAGGAGTAGTTCATTGGTCCTTTGCACCTCGTTCCTTCTCTTGATGTTGAACAAGGATTCTGTCATTTACATTTATTTAATAGATTTTTAAAGCAATAATGTTTGAAGTTGGTTATGGAGTGTTGTGATAATTTTTGGGAAGAAGTGGATTGATTTTAAGGGTCATTTGTGTGGTGTGGTGTTCGGACTTGGTTTCGATTAAACAATAGATCCTATTTTTCACGTGTGAATGATTAGTGTAATTCTAATAAAGATTATAATAGATTTTATTAGATTAGTTTGGGAGTATGTTTAGAAGGTTTGAGAATAAAAACTCCATAGCATTCGAGGTTGTTACCAAAAGAAAGAGCAATCGATACATGACTAGGTTTGTTTAATTTTTTTTATATCTAGTTCCTTTTCAAATTATTTAATTTAAGCTTTTGTGGATGCACTGATACACTAATCTGTAGTTGCACAATTTTGGTTAAAATACGAGTAAATCTAATTTAGGTGGTCATGTTAACTTGATTTGTTTTCTTTTTCATAAATCCCACTTTACGTTTCTTGTTTTATTCTTGATTAGTTAGTTTCCACTAATTTGATTATTTCTTCTTTTTAGGTGAATTGTTCATTGGTCTTTTCTTGATGTCAAACAAGGATCTATGGATTGATAGTTGTCATTTACATTGATTAATGGATTTTTAAAGCAATAATGTGAGGTTGTTTTGGAGTGTTATGGATAAGTTTTGGGCAGAAGTAGATTGATTTTAAGGGTCAGTCATGTGGTGTCGTCTTCGGATTTGGTTTCGATTAAACAATAGATACTATGTTTCACGTGTGAACGATTAGTGTAATTCTATTGAAGATTATAATCAGCTTTGATTAGATTAGTTTGGGAGTGTGTTTAGAAAACTTGAGAATCTAAACACATAGCATTTTAGGTTGTTGCGATAGGAAAAAGCAATCCATATGTGACTAGTGTTGTTTAATGTTTTTTGTATATCTAGTTCCTTTTCCATTTATTTAGTTAAGCTTTTGTGAATGCACTGATATACCAATCTGTATTTGCACAATTTTGGTTAAAATATGAGTAAATCTAATTTACTTGATTTGTCTTCTATTTCATTAATCCCAGTTTATGTTTCTCGTTTTATGTCTTATTAGTTTCGCTTCCACTATAATTTGATTCTTTCTTCTTTTCTAGAGAAGTGGGAGTATTTCATTGGTCCTTTGCACTTCGATTCCTTCTCTTGATGTCGAACAAGGATTCTGTGGATCGATAGTTGTTACTTACATTGATTTAATGGATTTTTGAAGCAATAATGTTTGATGTTGGTTGTGGAGTGTTGTGGATAAGTTTTGGGCAGAAGTAAATTGATTTTAAGGGTCTTTCGTGTGGTGTCGTGTTCGGATTTGGTTTCTATTAAAAAATAGAACCTATGTTTTACGTGTGAACGATTAGTGTAATTCTAATGAAGATTATAATCAGATTTGATTAAATTAGTTTGGGAGTGTGTTTAAAAGGCATGAGAATCAAAACTACATTGCATTTGAGGTTGTTACCTAAAGAAAAAGCAATCCATATGTTAGTAGTGTTGTTTAATGTTTTTGTATATCTAGTTCCTTTCCATTTATTTAGTTAAGCTTTGTGAATACACTGATATACCAATCTGTAGGTGCACAATTTTGGTAAAAATACATGTAAATCTAATTTAGGTGGTTGTGTTAACTTCATTTGTGTTATTTTTCATTAATCCCACTTTACGTTTCTCGTTTTATGTCTAATTACGTTTTTTTCAACTATAATTTGATTCATTTTTCTTTTCTAGTGAATTAGGAGTAGTTCTTGGTCCTTTGCACCTCGGTTCCTACTCTTGATGTCGAACCAGGATTCTGTGGATCGATAGCTGTCATTTATATTGATTTAACGGATTTTAAAGCAATAATGTTCAAAGTTGTTTGTGGAGTGTTGTGGATAAGTTTTGGGTAAAAGTGGATTAATTTAAGGGTCATTTGTGTGGTGTCGTGTTTCGGATTTGGTTTCGATTAAACAATAGATCCTATGTTTCACGTGTGAACGAGTAGTGTAATTCTAATAAAGATTATAATCAGATTTGATTAGATTAGTTTGGGAGTGTGTTTAGAAGGCTTGAGAATTACAACTCCGTAGCATTTGTGATTGTTACTAAAAGGAAAAAATCAATCCACACATGAACTAGGGAAGTTAGGATAACCGATAAGTTGAACTTCGTGCAAGAACCCATAGAGTTCACTGACCAACTGGTCATGAAACTCAGACGAAGTGGCATACCCAAGGTCAAGGTAAGATGGTATTCTAGGCGAGGACCTGAATTCACTTGGGAGAGAGAAGATGAAGTGTGAAAGATTTTTCGCATCTCTTCAAGCCCACCCGTACCGAATCTGGGCGAAGCAAAAATTTCGCGACGAAATTTTCTAAATGGTGGGAGAATGTGACAACCGACCTCTAGGTCATAGCTCTAACCTTACCGACCTGCATCTTTTCCGATTCTACTAATATTATTGCTACTATTTTTATACTATTCTCTCCTCCATAGTAATTGATTTTATAATTTTGTCTTACATGATCCTTTTTGGAGATAATGCCTAAGGTTGGCTACATTGTTAATGCGAATGACGTGTTCATCCGCATTTCCTCCGTGTTCAACCGCATTTGCTAATGCGGATGGGGACTATCAGCCTCATTTGGTTAATGCAGATGAACATTATTGGCCGCATTTGGTTAATGCGCATGGCCCTTTTCGGCCGCATTTGGTTAATGCGGATGGGCATTTTCGGCCGCATTTCACCTTGTTATGATTTTTCCGACTTACGTTTTGTGATGATTTTTGTGAGATCAAGCATTAGTTTAGGAAACTTAGTGTTCTGTGAAGGTCAATTAGTCACCCATACAAGAATTAAGGTGTGGTTGAAAACAATTAAATTGTGTGCCTACACACTTAAATTTCGGTTACTACATGCATGGTCATGCACAAGAGACATCAATTAACTAAATTATACCACCAAAACTACACTACACTACAAGATAATACTACATAATATTATTTAATATTTAAATTAAAATTAAAACCCCTTCACAAGAGGCCAAAATCGGCCGCCCCCTTAATGGCCAATCTCCTCCCATTTCCTCCACTTGAATCCACCACCCTCTCCTCCAATATTCTTTCATGCAACACTTGAACACTCCCCCATTTCTCTCTTTCTCACCCTCTCGGATTCTCTCTACCAAAAACACACACCACACACACTCTCACGGTTCCACCTCCATTTCCAGCCACATTCGAAGGACAACTACAACATTTTCATTGGCCAAGCTCTAACCGCAAGGAAGTGAAGGTTGGTGAGCTTGTGGTGCTTGGACCTTGCAAGCTTGTGGTTCTCCAGCACTTATTCGAGATTCTCCAGCCTTGTCCAAGGTTTCCAGGCCATCCTCGACCAGCTACACACTTCAAACCGCGGGCTACACTGAGTGTAAGCTCCATGTCACCCGGTTTTGGTCATTTCTTGTTTTTGTCTTCATTTTCCATTCAAAATATTACCATTCTCATATCTAACAAAAACTTGTTGCTACAACCTTGTTCTTGAAGAACCTTTCACGTTCTTGAAGGTATCTCACTTGTCAGATGTGTCGATCTATAGGTGTAACCCGGTTTACACCTAGAAAACCCTCTTTTTGGGTGTTATTACACCATCCATCTAGCACAACTTGTAATCTTTCGAAAACTAACCATGTAACCTTCTCAAAATGGGTCTTTTAACCTTTTAATAACCTGATTACAAAGTGACAAAGGGTTTGAGTAATATAAAACTCAAGAGATAATGTTTTTACACTAGTGTATTGGATGAAAATGGTGAATCTTAAAGTTTCACCTTGTTCATTTTTTTGTTTGATGAACCCGTGAGTTAGACATGATTTTTCAGTAGGTTTTGGATGATATTGAGTGTATATGAGATGTCAATGGCTGATGATAATAATGTCATAGACATATAAGTAATTTGGGCATATTCAGGGACCCGAAAAAATGGTAAAATGACTTAAAAACAAGAACATGAATTTTAACCATCAACAAGTATTCCAGGCTCTAAAAGGGTTAACAAATTATTTGGTTTGGATTTGTTGAATAAATGTTCAAGAATGGGAATAAATAGAATTTTTAGTTAAAAACGGGTTTTAAACCGGGTAACTTTTGGAAGATAACCCTGAAATTTTGGTATAACTATTACTTAAAACCAGTTACCTAACTCTGAGAAACTAATATTTGGCCACAAAAGTCTTTAAATTTAAGAAACCAAACCTTGGGGTAAAAATCATAAATTTTGAAAACTTGGAGGACTAAACTGTAAATTTTACTAAACTTTGAAAACTTTGAAAAATCATTGATGCTATGTGTTGTGGTAATGTTGATACCTGCTGATACTTGTATCACAGTTATTAATTCTTTTGTGAACCGCTTATTTATATGGGTATATCTCTTTGTGGAATCTCCCACACACAGTGCCTTCTGTGATGAACGGGAAGGGTACCATACTAAGATCCTGCGGGGTCGTTTGTGGAATTCAACAGGTTTTATAAGATACTATGGTGGACCATCCGGCAAGCGCGTTCCACAAGTTTGAGACTTAGTTCTCCCCAAGGGGATTTAACCGGTAACATAATTTTTGAAGAGGCTAGTCGGGGCTGAGTGCAAGGTTGATTGTGATCCCCACAACATGATACTATGACTTTTAAATAAGTGTGGATTCTAATGAATCCTTGTTTTTAAACTTTAAGCACTTGAATTCACCAACTTTTTAGTTGATATAAATTTCTTTTGAGCATGTTTGAGGTAATCCATGAAGGGACTCTAGCTATTGTTGAAGACCTTGACCTAGCACCATTACAAATGGCATTGGCTTGTCTGATTTTTAAAACAATCTAAATAATTTTTAATTATTGTTAAGCTATACTTTTTGTCCTTATGTTGGATGTACAATTTAATTTGAGGGCTAGATATGTTTCTAGCCCGGGTTGGTTTTAAACTTTTAAATGCCATGTGATGTTTTCTCCTTTTGTGCTCTTATGATAGTTTGTTTCCACTACCATATTGCTAGTCTATGACGTCCCACCCTACCTGGGCCCGGGGTGTAACAGATTGGTATCAGAGCCAAAGGTGTAGAGAAGTCAGGAATACCATAGTAGACCCTAGACTACAACCCTGATACCTAAGGACCACCCTTATGGAAAGTGTTGGGATGATCAGGTTGGGTAAATTGATGATTACACTTTGATCAACGTAATCATGAATTTACCAAACACGTAAATTCCAGCATGAACCTTAGGTCGTGTTTGTATCCTTCTCTGTTTAAAATTTATGATTTCTAAAAATTTTTTTTATCGTCTAAGAGTCTTATTGAAAAGAACCTTTCTATTTGATGTCATTTGACGAGACTATTGATGTCTGATACTATATTGATGCTATTGATCACTTATTCTACTGCCATCACTACTATACGTACTGTTACTACTACCTGTACTATTACTACCATGAGCTATGAGAAACCAAATTACTCATGATGATTTTACAGGTTATCCAAGACTATGGCAGGAAAAGGTAAGGCACCAGCTCAACCAGTCCACGAGACTACTTTGATTGGGAGCAGCTTAAGGATCACTCCTCGAACGGAATACGAGGCTTACCTCAGGAGATGTGGACACCCTGGGGTTTTATCTGCGACTTCGGATGATTCGGAGCCTTTAGAAGACTCCACTTTGACATCCCCAACCAGGAGCCGAACACGCTCCAACTCATCGCATGTCATTGCACCACTCACTCACCTCTCCCTCCTATCGGGGACGGGGTGCACGGACTGTTACCCCCTGAAAGAGTGTTAGCCGGGAACTTCAGTTTCTTTCAGGATGCCTCCTCCTCCGCCTCCACTAGTTAGGAGACTGATACCGGCCCCACAGCCATTTGACCCACTCCGACACCCCCCGCGTGACGAGCACCGGATGCCACCTAGGTACAACATGTATGACGGCCCTAAAGTACTAGCTGGTGACCGCTACTCCCAGTCTAGCTATCGGGCAAGTGATGCAGGTCCCTCCGACGCTGCACTGGACGAGATTTGGTAGACCGTCTGTCGTCATGAGCTGACTTTCAGCATGCCACTTGGACCACACAATTTCAGGCCATAATGGCTTCACATGGGGTACAATGATTGGAGCAAGAGCAGAAAAAAAGAATGTAGGGTGGCTAGGATGGTTGAGAAAGAAGTGGATGTAAAGGCCTGGTGGGAAATGGGATTATCTGTCTCTTAGACAGTTGAAGGAAACAATTTCTATTATTAACTGATACTATTATTATTATTTATTATGGGGTAACGGTACCTTCCAAGTTGTGAACCATGACATATATATTTATTAATCTCTATATGGATGATCGTATGGTTGTTTAAGAAACTATTGCTATCCGATACTAACCTGCAGGGTGAATTGATATGGAGTATGTAACTCCACAAGCTTGAGGGAAACAATTCGGTTGCTCGGGAATAAACTCCCCAACCATGCTTAATGAGGCTACCAATTATGTTATGTTGTTCATATACTATGATTTTTGTGCAATAGTTGGCGTGACCTTTAGGGTAACCAATATGTTGGGATAATCGAAACCTATTATATGATGCTAAATGAGTTCCTTGTCTTGAAATTAGAATGCCGCCAAGAAGAGGAACCCGTGTGGGTAGGAGAGGAACAGGCAGAGGCCCCCGCGAGGAGCCTGGACGAGAAGGGAATCAACCACCGACCCCGCCAATAATCAATAACCCGGGAAGCGATGAAAGAATTATAAACATCATGGCATAACAAATCGCTAACGCAATACCCATCATCATTGCCTAGATCAATACGGGTCGGGACAATGCCACTGGAAATGGGGAAGATCACCAGGATGACAGCAATGGAATCCGGACCGGGTGCTCATACAAGATGTTTATGGCTTGCAAACCGAAATATTTCTATGGCACCGAGGGTGCTATCGAGACTTACCGCTGGATGGACGAGATCGAGGCGGTACTAGACATAAGCGAGTGCAAGATGGAGCACATGGTACGATTCGCCTCCCACGCTTGAATGGTGGAGAACCATCATTCAGCCCCGAGGAAGAAATGCTACAGGTCGTATGAGTTGGGCCGAGTTCAGAGAAATGATGATCAACAAGTACTGTCCGATCAACCAGCTAGAGAAACTGGAATCTGAATTCTTAGGCCTAGAGATGAAAGGACCAAACTACACGAGTACAGCAACCAGTTCCTAGCCCTGTCTAGACTGGTGCCCTATCTGGTAACACCAGAAGCCAAAGGTGTAGCCTGATTTATCTGGGGGTTAGATCCTAGGGTTCGAGGGATGGTCCGATCTTCTAGGCCTACGACCCTACAATCCGTGGTGGATCTCACTAGCAGCCTAACTAATGACCTAATTAGGGTTAGATGGACAGGGCAAAGAAGAACTGAGGAAAGGAAGAGAAAATGGGTTGATGCCAAGAAGGCAATGGACAATGGCAGTGGTTCGAGCAGGAAAGCAGGTGAAGGTGTAAGGCGTGACGATCAAGGTGGAAGGGCAAAAAGGCTGTATGTAGGCACAAACCCTTATTGCAACAAGTGCAAATTGCACCATCAAGGGGAGTGCAACCCAATGCCTTGTTTTAGGTGCAAGCGAACTGACCACTTGATCAAGGATTGCATATTCACGCCGGGTAAGTAGTGTTATGAATGTGGGGACCCAGGGCACATGAGGAATAAGTGCCCCAAGCTAGCAAGAGACAAGGATGCGAGACCTAACAAGCCTAAGGGACGAGCATTTGTGATGGGACCGGCTGATGCTTGCAAGGAACCCAATGTGGTCAATGGTACGTTCCTTATAAACAACCATCCTACTACTGTACTTTTTGATACTAGAGCAACTGCTAGTTTTGTCTCTAGTGCTTTTAGGCCTTTGATTGACTTGAATGCGTGTATCCTAACTGATCCGTTTACTGTAGAATTAGCTGACGGTAACATTGTAGAAACTAATGAAGTCATCAAGGATTGTTCAATGTATCTAAAAGGTAGCACATTTAAGATAAACCTGATGCCTATTAAGCTAGGAGGATTCGATGTGGTTGTTGGTATGGATTGATTGGCTAAGCATAGAGTCGAAATCGTCTATGAGGAACACCTGCTTAGGATACCATTGAGCAGCAGGAGAGTCCTAGTGGTTCGTGGCGAAGGAAGTGACATGCTTTGCCCTATGATATCCCATTTGAAAGCTACCAAGAGCCTTGAGAAGGGACGTCTAGCTTTCATGGTCTACGTAATGAAAGCAAAGAGGAGAAGAAGATTACGAATATTCTAGTAGTTTCTGAATATCTAGAAGTGTTTCCCGAAGATCTATCGGGACTCCCTCTGAACCGACAAGTTGAGTTTTAGATAGACCTACTGCCTGGTGTTGCACCAGTAGTTAAGACACCATATCGACTCGCCCCTCCCGAGATGAAAGAACTAATGCTGCAGATCCAAGAACTACTCGACAAGGGATTTATTCGACCGAGTGTTTCTCCATGGGGTGCACCGGTCTTATTTGTGAAGAAGAAGGATGGAACCCTACGGATGTGCATTGATTACCAGGAGCTAAACAAGCTTACAGTAAAGAATCGTTATCCACTCCCAAGGATTAACGACCTATTCGATCAATTGCAGGGAGCTAGCTACTTTTCTAAAATAGATTTAAGATTGGGATACCATCAACTGATAAGGGAAGAAAACATACCCAAAAGGCTTTCAGGACGAGATACAGACATTATGAGTATGTAGTCATGCCCTTTGGATTGACAACGCACCAGCGGCGTTTATCGATCTCATGAACCGTGTATGTCGCCCGTATCTTGACAAGTTGGTGATCGTGTGTATTGACGACATCTTGATCTACTCTCGTAGTAAAGAAGAACACGAGGAACACCTCAGGCTAATTCTCGAGCTGCTCAAAAATGAACAATTATATGCGAAGTTCTCCAAATGTGAATTTTGGATGCGAGAGATCCATTTTTAGGGCATGTGGTAAATGAGAAGGGGATTCAAGTTGATCCTTCTAAGATTGAGGCGATTAAGGACTGGAAAATTCCTAAAACTCCTACCAAGATAAGACAATTTCTCGGGTTGGCCGGATACTACAGAAGATTTATCAAAGACTTCTCGCGCATTGTGCAACCATTGATTGCTTTGACAAGGAAGAACACAACCTTTGTGTGGGAACGAGAGCAGAATGAATCATTCCAAACACTCAAGGAGAAGTTTGGTAGTGCACATATACTCTCTCTCCCAGAAGGAATTAAGGATTTTGTGGTCTATTGTGACGCTTCACACCAAGGACTAGGATGTGTGCTAATGCAACACAACAAAGTTATCGCTTATGTATCGAGACTACTAAACGATCATGAGAAGAACTACATAATGCATGATTTAGAATTGGGAGCCGTGGTGTTTGCACTCAAAATGTGGAGACATTATCTCTATGGCACAAAGTGAATTATTTACACTAACCATAGGAGTTTGCAGCACATTTTGGCTCAAAAGATGCTGAACATGCGCCAACAAAGATGGGTCGAGTTACTGAATGACTACGAATGTGAGATAACTACCATCCTGGTAAGGCTAATGTAGTGGTCAATGCCTTGAGCCGGAAAGAAAGGGAAAAACCTTTACGTGTTCGTGCCTTAAGGATGAGTGTGTACACCGACCTTATTGCAAGACTAAAGAAAGCACAAGGCGAAGCGTTGAAGGAAGATAAGCTAGTAGGGGAAATGTTTATAGGAATAGAGAAGCGTTTAGAGCTGAACAACGATGGTATATATGAATATGTAAGGAGAACGTGGGTACCAAAGCACAGGGGGATTAGAGAGGTGATCCATGATGAAGCCCATAAGTCTAGGTACTCGGTTCACCCCAGAAGTGACAAGATGTACCATGATCTAAAGGCCCTTTTCTGGTGGGTTGGAATCAATAAATCCATCGCCATTTATGTGAGCAAGTGTTTGACGTGTGCCATGGTGAAGGCTGAAAACCAGAACTGTTAGGGACGTTACAACAGCCCGAAATTCCAAAATGGAAATGGGATAAAGTCACAATGGATTTCGTCACCAAGCTACCCAGAATCTTTAAAGGTCATGATGCCATTTGGGTAATAATGGACAGGTTAACCAAATCACTCACTTCTTGCTGATTAGGGAAGACTACGGCCTAACAAAACTGGCTTAGTTGTATATTGATGAAATAG
The DNA here is from genome assembly GCA_025506515.1 of Flaveria trinervia. NCBI lineage: Eukaryota > Viridiplantae > Streptophyta > Magnoliopsida > Asterales > Asteraceae > Flaveria > Flaveria trinervia. The sequence continues at coordinate 53,678 of JACCIX010001085.1, forward strand.
TGACCAGGCACGGTGTGCCTGTTGGAACTTGTATGCCCAAGACACATACAAGATTGATGAGATTAGTACGTTATGATCCAAGTCGGGTTATACCCAATAATAAGCTAAACAAACACCATTAATATTTATTTGTTGATGAGATCATACAAATAAATATTGACACCAATTTAGAAAATAGGTTTTCTAAAACTTTACTTTTGTAAAATAACAACATTATGTGGATAATTTATTCATGAGAAATTATTTGTTTCATTATTTAAGTGTGTTAAATAATAACAAATAAAAGTGTGTTAATGTTATAAAATTGAAAGAGGTTTTAATTTTATAAACTTATGGGTTTAGAGTGTAAAGTTTTATAAAATTATGTTTAGGAGGGAACTTATTTTGAATCCTATATTTTCGGCCTCCCCATGTAGGGTTCTTGGGATCCTTTTAGTCTCGGTAAAATACAAGACTTTCTCCCTTCTTTCACTCTTCCTTTTAGCATTCTCTCTCCCACACATGCAAAAGTCTCTCTCTCTTATTCCTTGGCTGAAAATTTCGAAAATTTTGGCTGAACTTGAAGCACTTCTTGGCTGATTTTTGGGTTGTTCAAGAAGGAGTTGGGTCTTGGTGTTCTATTACCTAACAAGTTAGGTGTTTGAAGAGCTTGTGGGTATACAAACTTGAGGCTTTCTCTCTTGGGGGCTGGACATTCAAGAGCATCATCATCATCATCTCATCCATACTTCATTATCTTGTTCTTGAAAGGTAGTTTAAAGAACACCCTATGGTTGTTCTTTTTGTTTTGATAGCATGTCATTTCACATATATTAATGATCCTTGTTTATGGGTTTTCTCTTTGGTTAAAATGGTTAAAATTTTCAGATTGTTAAACACACTTTAACCACTAATATCCGCTGCGTTTTTGAAGTTTAAATGGTTAAACTTGCTTTGATAAACTTGTAACAAAACCACAACACAATAGTGTGTCTGAGAGGAGAAATCAAACTCTATTGGATATGGTTTGATCTATGATGGCTAAAAGCTCATTGCCTCTATCATTTTGGGGTTTCGATTTGCTCTCGACAGCTCGTATTTTGAATATAGCCCGGACCAAGAAAGTGGAAACGACACCTTTTGAAATATGGCATGGAAGGGTTCCATCACTATCATATTTAAAGGTATGGGGTTGTGAGGCATATGTTAAGACTCCCACCTCAAACAAGTTAGTAAGTCGTTCCACTAAGTGTATCTTTATTGGATATCCTAGAGATTCTATGGGATATTATTTCTATGATCCATTAGAACAAAAGGGGTTTGTTGCCAAGAAGGCTGAGTTCTTAGAAGCTAAGTTCCTTACAGAAGGAACTAGCAGTAGAACAGTGGATCTTGAGGAAGATCAAGAACCACAAACCGATACACGTTTGGTTGACACTAGCACTCAACACGAGGATGTTTAGGATAATCAAATAGTTGACCAATACACATAAAACGTTCGCAGATCTTTTAGAATTAGTAATCCATTGAAAGATATGGATTTTTCGTGGATGGATGCTATGTGATAGATTTCGATGAACCAACCACTTATCCATGTATGACAACCAAGTATGGGACTTGGTTGAACCACCTCTTAACTCCAAGATAGTTAGAAGTAAGTGGGTTTTCATGAAGAAAACCAATATGCACCGAAACTTGGATACTTATAAAGCTAGACTTGTAGCAAAACATTTTACTCAAACTCAAGGGGTTGATTATGATGAGACCTTCCTGTCTGTTGCAATGCTAAAGTCTATTATGATATTATTTTCCATAGCTGCTCATTATGATTATGAGATTTGGCAAATGGATATCAAAACCGCTTTTTCTAAATGGATATTTTGAGGAAGATGTCTATATGGTTCAGCCTGAAGGTGTTGTCGATCAAAACATCCTAACAAAGTAGGCAAGTTAATGAAATCAATATATGGATTGAAGCAAGAATCAAGAAGTTGGAATCACCGTTTTGATGAGGAGATAATCAAATTTGGGTTCATCAAAAATGCTGATAAAGAATGTGTATATAAGAAAGCTAGTGGGAGCATCGTCACTTTCCTAGTATTGTATGTGATGACATTCTACTATTTGGAAATGACATTCCAACCTTGGAGGGTGTAAAAGCTTGGCTTGGAAATTGTTTCTCCATTAAGGATCTTGGTGAAGCCGCCTATATTTTTGGAATAAAGATCTATAGGGATAGATCAAGGTGGTTGATAGGTTTAAATCAAAGTGCATACATTTATAAGATCTTGAAAAGGTTCAAGATAGAAAACTCTAAGAAAGGTACGGTACCTATCCACAGAGGAACAATATTGAGTAAGACTCAATGTCCAAGCTCAAAGGATGAGCAAGAAAAAATGAAGGGAATCCCGTATGCGTCTGCTATAGGATCCATCATGTATGCAATGATATGAACTAGGCCGGACGTGTCATGCGCCTTGAGCATGACATGCCGATACCAGTAAAATCCTAGAAACAATCATTGGATGGCTGTTAAGAACACACTTAAGTACCTAAGGAGGACCAAACATACGTTCCTAATCTATGGATCTGGTGAGGAGGAACTCGTAGTAAAGGGTTACATTAATGCGAGTTCCAAACTGATCGGGATGACTCAAAATCATAATTGGGGTACATTTTCATCTTGAATGTAGGAGCAATTTCTTGGAAGAGCTCTAAGCAAGATGTGGTGGCATTATCAACTACAGATTCAGAATGCATCGCCGCTTCATTAGCAGCTCAGGAAGCTGCATGGTTAAAGAAATTCATTGTCGATCGAGGGATAGTCCCTTCCATTCAGGACCCCCTAGAAATTCTTTGTGATAACGAGGGTGCGATTGCTTAAATCAAGGAACCCCGTGCACATCAAAAGACTAGGCACATTGAACGGAGATTCAACTACATAAGGGATGAAGTTGAAAAGGGTAGGATATGTATTCATAAAGTTCACACGGATCAAAACATTGCGGATCCACTCACGAAGCATCTTGAAAAGGCATAGCATGAAAGTTATACTTGTGCCATGGGACTTCAATATTCTAGTGATTGGATTTGATCTTTAATTTTCGTATTTAGATATTGTAACCCTTTATTACTTGAATGAATTATTTGGTTATAATAGTTCAACTAATATTTCTATTTCGCATGTTAAAATCCATGAGTAAATCGTTTACTCAGAACGTCCGTAGTCGTTCATATTGTGGGAACAAGTACGAGGGTAAGACTATTATGAACTTGGATTGGTAGATATTCATATGGATGAATATAGAGCAAAGTGTTGCTGCCAAAGTTCATAGATATTTGTGGGATATAAATATTAGACTGACCCGCTTCTCAAATATTACTACATGGAATCTTCTTGATTGATCATAAGTAAATTTGTGTAAAGGCGGACATCATTTGGTATCCTCTCACCTGAGATACATATTGGGTTTTGATATTTACCGAATATTATACTTTAACTTAGTTCTTCGCTGTTCTGAAACATGGCAGTACATAAGTCTGAGTTCAGGTATAATACAAGGTAGTTGTGAGAGATGTATGTAGTCAAGATGAGATTTGTCCCTCTTATTCGTTGAGAGTAAGATGTCTAAGGCCTCATAAAGTTAAATCAATAGTGAATGATCATTTTGTGTCTCTGGGATTTTATATGACATCGGTAACAAAAGGATAGATGATTGATTTACCTAAAACATATCGAGTAACGTACTTGAGGGGATGATGTTATTGAATGGCACTTAGTCATACGTATTTAGGGTAGTAAACCGTTGTTAGGCGGTATTTACTACTTGTATCAATCTTCTATGAATCTTGTGCAAGTGGGAGATTGTTAGAACTTGTATGCCTAAGACACATACAAGATTGATGTGGTTAGTACGTTATGATTCAAGTCGGGTCATACCCAATAACAAGCTAAACAAACACCAATAAATATTTATTTGTTGATGAGATCATACAAATAAATATCGACACCAATTTAGAAAATAGGTTTTCTAAAAGTTTGCTTTTGTAAAAGAACAAGATTATGTGGATAATTTATTCATGAGAAATTATTTAAGTGTGTTAAATAATAACAAATAAAAGTGTGTTAATGTTATAAAATTGAAAGAGGTTTTAATTTTATAAACTTATGGGTTAAGAGTGTAAAGTTTTATAAAATTATGTTTAGGAGGAAACTCATTTTGAATCCCCCATTTTCAGCCGCCCCATGTAGGGTTCTTGGGATCCTTTTAGTCTTGGTAAAATACAAGACTTTCTCCCTTCATGCACTCTTCCCTTTAGCACTCTCTCTCTCTCTCACACATGCAAAAGTCTCTTCTCTCTTCTTCCTTGGCTGAAAATTTCGAAAATTTTGGTTGAACTTGAAGAACTTCTTGGCTCATTTTTGGGTTGTTCAAGAAGGAGTTGGGTCTTAGTCTTCTACTACCTAACAAGTTAGGTGTTTGAAGAGCTTGGGAGTATACAAACTTAAAGCTTTCTCTCTTGGGGGCTGGACATTCAAGAGCATCATCATCTTCATCTCATCCATACTTCATTATCCATTTCTTGAAAGGTAGTTTCAAAAACACCCTATGGTTGTTCTTTTAGTTTTGATAGCATGTCATTTCACATATATTAATGATCCTTGTTTATGGGTTTTCTCTTTGGTTAAAATGGTTAAAATTTTCAGATTGTTAAACACACTTTAACCACTAATATCCGCCGCGTTTTTGAAGTTTAAATGGTTAAACTTGCTTTGATAAACTTGTAACAAAACCACAACACAATGGTGTGTCCGAGAGGAGAAATCAAACTCTATTGGATATGGTTTGATCTATGATGGCTAAAAGCTCATTGCCTCTATGATTTTGGGGTTTCGATTTGCTCTCGACAGCTCGTATTTTGAATATAGCCCGGACAAAGAAAGTGGAAACGACACCATTTGAAATATGGCATGGAAGGGTTCCATCACTATCATATTTAAAGGTATGGGGTTGTGAGGCTTATGTTAAGACTTCCACCTCAAACAAGTTAGTAAGTCGTTCCACTAAGTGTATCTTCATTGGATATCCTAGAGATTCTATGAGATATTATTTCTATGATCCATTAGAACAAAAGGGGTTTGTTGCCAAGAAGGCGGAGTTCTTAGAAGCTAAGTTCCTTACAGAAGGAACTAGCAGTAGAACAGTGGATCTTGAGGAAGATCAAGAACCACAAATCGATACACGTTTGGATGACACTAGCACTCAACACGAGGATGTTTAGGATAATCAAATAGTTGATCAATACACACAAAACGTTCGCAGATCTTGTAGAATTAGTAATCAAATGAAAGATATGGATTTCTCGTGGATGGATGCTATGTGATAGATTTCGATGAACCAACCACTTATCATGATGCAATGTCCAATTTGGATTGTGACAAATGGCCTGAAGCCATGAATGTTGAGATGCAATCCATGTATGACAACCAAGTATGGGACTTGGTTGAACCACCTCTTAACTCCAAGATAGTTAGAAGTAAGTGGGTTTTCATGAAGAAAACCAATATGCATCGAAACCTGGATACTTATAAAGCTAGACTTGTAGCAAAACATTTCACTCAAACTCAAGGGGTTGATTATGATGAGACCTTCCTGTCTGTTGCAATGCTAAAGTCTATTAGGATATTATTTTCCATAGCTGCTCATTATGATTATGAGATTTGGCAAATGGATATCAAAACCGCTTTTTCTAAATGGATATTTTGAGGAAGATGTCTATATGGTTCAGCCTGAAGGTGTTGTCGATCAAAAACATCCTAACAAAGTAGGCAAGTTAATGAAATCAATATATGGATTGAAGCAAGAATCAAGAAGTTGGAATCGCCGTTTTGATGAGAGATAATCAAAATTGGGTTCATCAAAAGTGCTGATAAAGAATGTGTATATAAGAAAGCTAGTGGGAGCATCGTCACTTTCCTAGTATTGTATGTGATGACATTCTACTATTTGGAAATGACATTCCAACCTTGGAGGGTGTAAAAGCTTGGCTTGGAAATTGTTTCTCCATTAAGGATCTTGGTGAAGCCGCCTATATTTTTGGAATAAAGATCTATAGGGATAGATCAAGGTGGTTGATAGGTTTAAATCAAAGTGCATACATTATAAGATCTTGAAAAGGTTCAAGATAGAAAACTCTAAGAAAGGTACGGTACCTATCCACAGAGGAACAATATTGAGTAAGACTCAATGTCCAAGCTCAAAGGATGAGCAAGAAAAAATGAAGGGAATCCCGTATGCGTCTGCTATAGGATCCATCATGTATGCAATGATATGACTAGGCCGGACGTGTCATGCGCCTTGAGCATGACATGCCGATACCAGTAAAATCCTAGAAACATCATTGGATGGCTGTTAAGAACACACTTAAGTACCTAAGGAGGACCAAACATACGTTCCTAATCTATGGATCTGGTGAGGAGGAACTCGTAGTAAAGGGTTACATTGATGCGAGTTCCAAACTGATCGGGATGACTCAAAATCATAATTGGGGTACATTTTCATCTTGAATGTAGGAGCAATTTCTTGGAAGAGCTCTAAGCAAGATGTGGTGGCATTATCAACTACAGATTCAGAATGCATCGCCGCTTCATTAGCAGCTCAGGAAGCTGCATGGTTAAAGAAATTCATTGTCGATCGAGGGTAGTCCCTTCCATTCAGGACCCCTCAAATTCTTTGTGATAACGAGGGTGCGATTGCTTAAATCAAGGAACCCTGTGCACATCAAAAGACTAAGGCACATTGAACGGAGATTCAACTACATAAGGGATGAAGTTGAAAAGGGTAGGATATGTATTCATAAAGTTCACACGGATCAAAACATTGCGGATCCACTCACGAAGCATCTTGAAAAGGCATAGCATGAAAGTTATACTTGTGCCATGAGACTTCAATATTCTAGTGATTGGATTTGATCTTTAATTTTTGTATTTAGATATGTAACCCTTTATTACTTGAATGAATTATTTGGTTATAATAGTTCAACTAATATTCCTATTTCGCATGTTTAAAATCCATGAGTAAATCGTTTACTCAGAACGTCCGTAGTCGTTCATACTTGTGGGAACAAGTACGAGGTAAGACTATTATGAACTTGGATTGGTAGATTCATATGGATGAATATAGAGCAAAGTGTTGCTGCCAAAGTTCATAGATATTTGTGGGATATAATATTAGACTGACCCGCTTCTCAATATTACTACATGGAATCTTCTTGATTGATCATAAGTAAATTTGTGTAAAGGCGGACATCATTTGGTATCCTCTCACCTGAGATACATATTGGGTTTTGATATTTACCGAATATTATACTTTAACTTAGTTCTTCGCTGTTCTGAAACATGGCAGTACATAAGTCTGAGTTCAGGTATAATACAAGGTAGTTGTGAGAGACGTATGTAGTCAAGATGGGATTTGTCCCTCTTATTCGTTGAGAGTAAGATGTCTAAGGCCTCATAAAGTTAAATCAATAGTGAATGATCATTTTGTGTCTCTGGGATTTTATATGACATCGGTAACAAAAGGATAGATGATTGATTTACCTAAAACATATTGAGTAACGTACTTGAGGGGATGATGTTATTGAATGGCACTTAGTCATACGTATTTAGGGTAGTAAACCGTTGTTAGGCGGTATTTACTGCTTGCATCAATCTTCTATGAATCTTGTGCAAGTGGGAGATTGTTAGAATTTGTGTGCCTAAGACACATTCAAGATTGATGTGGTTAGTACGTTATGATTCAAGTCGGGTCATACCCAATAACAAGCTAAACAACACCAATAAATATTTATTTGTTGATGAGATCATACAAATAAATATCGACACCAATTTAGAAAATAGGTTTTCTAAAAGTTTGCTTTTGTAAAAGAACAAGATTATGTGGATAATTTGTTCATGAGAAATTATTTGATTCATTATTTAAGTGTGTTAAATAATAACAAATAAAAGTGTGTTAATGTTATAAAATTGAAAGAGGTTTTAATTTTATAAGCTTATGGGTTAAGAGTGTAAAGTTTTATAAAATTATGTTTAGGAGGGAACTCATTTTGAATCCCCCATTCTCGGCCGCCCCATGTAGGGTTCTTGGGATCCTTTTAGTCTTGGTAAAATACAAGACTTTCTCCCTTCATGCACTCTTCCCTTTAGCACTCTCTCTCTCTCTCACACATGCAAAAGTCTCTTCTCTCTCTTCCTTGGCTGAAAATTTCGAAAATTTTGGTTGAACTTGAAGAACTTCTTGGCTCATTTTTGGGTTGTTCAAGAAGGAGTGGGTCTTGGTCTTTTACTACCTAACAAGTTAGGTGTTTGAAGAGCTTGTGAGTATACAAACTTAAGGCTTTCTCTCTTGGGGGCTGGACATTCAAGAGCATCATCATCTTCATCTCATCCATACTTCATTATCTTGTTCTTGAAAGGTAGTTTCAAGAACACCCTATGGTTGTTCTTTTCGTTTTGATAGCATGTCATTTCACATATATTAATGATCCTTGTTTATGAGTTTTGTCTTTGTTTAAAATGGTTAAAATTTTCAGATTGTTAAACACACTTTAACCACTAATATCCGCTGTGTTTTTGAAGTTTAATGGTTAAACTTGCTTTGATAAACTTGTAACAAAACCCAACAGTGCCTTTGTCAATCATCTTTGATAGTAATAGCCGTTTCACCTCATGTTTCTGGAGATCACTCCAGCAAGCGTTAACTCGTTTAGATTTAAGCACTACATACCACCCACAAACTGATGGCCAGAGCGAAAGAACTATTCAAACCCTGGAAGATATGCTAAGAGCTTGCGTGATTGACTTTGGTAGGAACTAAGACAACCATCTTCCCTTGGTAGAGTTCTCCTATAATAATAGTTACCACGCAAGTATAAAGGCAACTCCATATGAGGCCCTGTATGGTAGGAAATGCTTATCACCATTGAATTGGAATGAGATTGGTGACAACCAAGTAATGGGACCCGACATCGTGTTGGAAGCCACCGACAAGATATCTAAATTAAGGAGCGTTTGAGAGCAGCCAAGGATCGTCAAAAGAAATACGCTGACAGAAGACGAAAACCTTTAGAGTTTCAAGTGGGTGATAAGGAATGTTGAAAGTGGCACCATGGAATGGTGCCATGAGGTTTGGAAAGAGAGGAAAACTAAGCCCGAGATACATTGGACCATTCGAGATACTAGCAAGAGTTGGACTCGTGGCATATAAATTAAAGCTGCCGCAAGAGTTGAGTTACATACATGACACCTTTCATGTGTCAAACCTGAAGAAGTGCTTGGTAGACAAGACCTTGGAGATACCATTGAGGGAAGTTAGGATAACCGATAAGTTGAACTTCGTGGAAGAACCCATAGAGATCACTGACCGACTGGTCATGAAACTCAGACGAAGTCGCATACCCAAGATCAAGGTAAGATGGAATTATAGGTGAGGACCTGAATTCACTTGGAAGCAAGAAGATGAAATGAGAAAGAGTTATCCGCATCTCTTCAAGCCCACCCGTACTGAATCTGACCGAAGCTAAAATTTCGGGACGAAATTTCCTAAACGGTGGGAGAATGTGACAACCGACCTCTAGGTCATAGCTCTAACCTTACCGACCTACATCTTTTCCAATTCTACTAATATTATTGCTACTATCATTTATACTATTCTCTCCTCCATGCTAATTGATTTTATACTTTTGTCTTAAATGATCCTTTTTGAGATGATGCCTAAGGTCGACCGCATTTGTTAATGCGGATGATGTGTTCATCCGCATTTCCTCCATGTTCAACCGAATTTGCTAATGCGGATGGGGACGATCAACCACATTTGGTTAATACGGATGAACATCATCGACCGTGTTTGGTTAATGCGGATGGGCATTTTTGGTCGCATTTGGTTAATGCGGATGGGCATTTTCGGCCGCATTTCACCTTGTTATGATTTTTCCGACTTATGTTTTGTGACGATTTTTGTGAGATCAAGCATTAGTTTAGCAAAACTTAGTGTTCTGGGAAGGTCAATAGTCCCCATACAAGAACTAAGGCGTGGTAGAAAATAATTAAATTGTGTGCCTACACACTTACATTTCGGTTAATGCATGCATGGTCATGCACAAGAAACATTAATTAACTAAATTATACCACCTAAAATACTACACTACACTACACTACAAGATAATACTACATATATTATTTAACATTTAAATTAAAATTAAAACCCCTTCACAAGAGGCCAAAATCGACCGCCCCCTTGATGGCCAATCTCCTCCCATTTCCTCCACTTGACTCCACCACCCTCTCCCCCAATATTCTTTCATGCAATACTTGAACACTCCCCCATTTTTCTCCCTTTCCCTCCTCTCGGATTCTCTCTACCAGAAAACACACACACACACACACACTCATGATTCCACCTCCATTTCCATCCACATTCGAAGGACAACTACAACATTTTCATCGGCCAAGCTCTAACCGCAAGGAAGTGAAGTTTCGTGAGCTTGTGGTGCTCGGACCTTGCAAGCTTGTGGTTCTCCAGCACTTATTCGAGATTCTCCAGCCTTGTCCAAGGGTTTCCAGGCCATCCTCGACTAGCTACACACTTCACACCGTGGGCTACACCGAGTGTAAGCTCCATGTCACCCGGTTTTGGTCATTTCATGTGTTTGTCTTCATTTTTCATTCAAAATCTTAACATTCTCATATCTAACAGAAACTTACTGCTACAAACTTGTTCTTGAAGAACCTTTCACGTTCTTGAAGGTATCTCACTTGTAATATGTGTCGATCTATAGGTGTAACCCAGTTTACACCTAGAAAACCCTCTTTTTGGGTGTTATTACACCATCCATCTAGCACAACTTGTAATATTTCGAAACTAACCATGTAACCTTCTCAAAATGGGTCTTTTAACCTTCTAATAACCTGATTACAAAGTTACAAAGGGTTTGAGTAATATATAAACTCAAGAGATAATGTTTTTACACTAGTGTAATAGATGAAAATGGTGTAATCTCAAAGTTTCCACCTTGTTCATTTTTGTTTGATGAACCCGTGAGTTAGACATGGTTTTTCAGTAGGTTTTGGATGATATTGGATGTATAATGAGATGTCAATGGCTGATGATAATAATGTCATAGACTTATAAGTAATTTGGGCATATTCGGGGACCTAAAAATGGTAAAATGACTTAAAAACAAGAAAACATGAATTTTAAACATCTTAAAAAGTATTCCAAGATCTAAAAGGGTTAACAAAGTATTTGGTTCAGATTTGTTGAATAAATGTTCAAGGAATGGGTTAAATGAAAATTTTTAGTTAAAAACGGGTTTTAACCGGGTAACGTTTGGAAGATAACCCTGAAATTTTGGTATAAATTTACTTAAAATTAGTTACCTAACTCTGAGAAACTAATATTTGGCCATGAAATTCATTAAATGCAAGAAATCAAACCTTAGGGTAAAAATCATAAATTTTGAAAACTTGGAGGACTAAACTGTAAATTTTACTAAACTTTAATAAACCAACCCCTTGAACTAAGAATCATTTAAAAGACTCAAACTAACTTATATAGGTGACTTAACATGGTAAATCATGTATTCTCTTTCCTAAGAAACCCTAGCTTTTTACAAAAAGAAACTTTTTATATAAAACTTAGCAATTCAAAGGCTACTAAGGCATTAACCTCATGACACACCTAATGCATCTTCTTAACCTAGAATTAGGGGATTAAAACTTAAATCTTAATGATAGGGTGCTAGACTTGAGACTTTTCCCGACACACAAAGAGACCCCTTTTTTGCTTGAAATTTTAAGGTGAGTTCAAGTGTTCCCCTTTTTACTATATTTTTGGATGAAGCATGCTCTGTTTAAACTAAACTATTTTAGTGCTATATTATGATGCTATATGTTGTGGTAATGTTGATACCTGCTAATACTTGTATCACAGTCATTAAATTCAGCAAAAGAAAATATCAAATGAGTCACACAAGGCAAAAACTGATTCAAGAAACAAACAAATGTATTGTGACATTTGTGAAATGTTCAATCACAAGACAGATAAATGCTTTTTTAATCAATATTGCTCTATCTGTGATATGAACAATCACTCCACCGAAAACTGTTATTTCAACAAGTATTGTTCGATCTGTGACATGAACAATCACAATACATCTGATTGTTACTCAGAAGGGCTTAAGAATTCCCTAACACAAGCCCATCTAAAAAACATCCACTGTGACGTATTCAGTCAGTCCTCATTTTCATAATACTTAATCTAGCACACCTAGATCAACAAATGACAGGAATAATTTGAAGGAGTTGAGGAAGGATCAAAGAAAACAACTCACAATGAAACACAAAATTGACCTTCCAAAACAAAAACATACTTTTGATATTGAAAAACGGGCTAAATTTCTACAAAGAAACAGAGACCAACGGTTTCATTACTCATCTGAATCCTTAGTAGATGTTGATTAGATGACTCAACCCAATCATTACCAAAAATCTCCCAGGACACCTCCAACTAAACCACAATTTAGAGGGAAATACCAAGAGGTCACCATCATGGATAGGAACGAGAAACCCAAGAATCATGGCTTGGGTTCCATATTCTAATTAGCTCCTTTTGCTTGTAGGTTCATCCACACAGGTCCAATAGCTTATGGTACGTGGACAGTGGATGCTCCAAACACATGACTGGAGATCGTTCCCTCCTTCCTTCATGTACAAGGAACTATTGTGGCATTTGGTGGAGATTCACAAGGTGCTAGAATTACAGGCGAAGGATCTGTGACAAACGGGATGCTGAGCTTTGATAGAGTGAACTACTGTGAACAGCTGAATTTCAATCTGCTTAGCGTGTCTCAAATCTGCGACAAGAAATATTCCACTCACTTTACATACACTCATTGCTACATTCTGAAACCTGGATTTCAGATCCCTGAGGAATGGGTTGTCTTAAAGACCCCAAGGAAGAACAATACATATGTCTTGAACCTGTGTTCTACATCACCTAAAGAAGAAACATGTCTTTTGTCAAAAGCATCATTTGATGAGTCACAGCTTTGGCATAGATGTTTAGGGCACACAAACTTCAAAAATATGAACAAGTTGGTCAAAGGAAACCATGTCATTGGTCTTCCTCAAAAAGAATTTCATTTTATTGATCATTGTTCTACGTGCCTCAAAGGAAAAGAACACAAATCGTCTCACAAAACCAAGATGGTGAACACTAACAATACTCTATTGAAGTTACTCCACATGGATCTGTTTGTCCAACTCATGTAATGAGTATTAGAATGAAACAGTATTGTTTAGGTGATGACTTTTCACGATTCACATAGGTTTTCTTCTTACTTCATAAAAACAAGGCATCCAAATCATACAAGAATTTATCACTAAAATTGAAAATCAACTTGACCTTAAGGTCAAAATAATAAGAAGTGATAATGGTACTGAATTCAAAAATGATAGTATGAGTTCTTTTTGTGCAACCAAAGGCATTGCTCATCAATTCAGTGCAGCTAGAACTCCTTAACAAAATGGGGTAGCTGAAATGAGAAATAGAACACTGATTGAAGCAGCAAGAATGATGCTAGCTGATGCTAAACTACTAATCACCTTCTGGGCATAGGCGGTTAATACATCAAGCTTTGCACAGAATCAAACTCTGCTTGTCAAAGAAAACAACATGACTCCCTATGAAATGCTCTTTTATAGAAAACCATTCATTGGATTTCTTAAATCATTTGGTAGTCCTGTTCAATATTAAACACCCGAGTCTATCTAGGAAAGTTTTCATCCAAGTCTGATGAAGGATTCTTTGTAGGTTATTCTTCTGTTTCAAAGGCTTACAGAGTGTTTAATCCCAGATTAACATTATTGATGAATCAACAAATGTTCAATTCAAGGAACATTCATTTCATAAATCTACAAAAGTCCTGACTGGTTGTTTGATATTGACATGTTTACAAAATCATTTGACCAATTGCACTTGTCTGATGCAGGAAATATACATTCAAGTGATACTTCGTCAGCTATAGAGAAAAGAGATAATTTTCCATTGATTCCTCCTACATTTGATGAACACACGAATGAAGAAGTTCCTCTTCAAGCTGATCCCATCAGACAACTGTCACAAAACCTTAGTGTTTCTTCTAAAGAAGGTCCAAGCCTGGTACCATCTCACTCAGATGACTTGTCAAATGAGATCAGAAATCAAAACAGCTACTCCTCCAGTTGAAATACAAGGGACATCAAATGATGCAAGCAATCTCAGTGCTGCTGAAGATGTAGCAGGAACTGAACAGACTTTGACAATCTTCATAATTCAACAATAGTACCAAATGAATGTGCCTCTGACCATAATGAACTGAATGTCTCTAATCTTGATGTAACTATTGCTGGTGACACCATTCCAACCACAAGAATACACAAGAATCATCCAATTGAAACCATTATTGGTGATCTTAATGAGAGGGTGACAAGAAGCAAGTCCAGTATTGCAAACATCTGTTTGTTCTCCTGCTTTCTATATCAAACAGTACCCAAAAAGATCAAAGAGGCGCTTCAAGACAATAGTTGGATTGAAGCAATGCAGGAAGAATTGCTCCAATTCAAGAAGCAAGAAGTATGGTAGCTGGTAGATCTTCCCGAAGGACAATACCCTATCGGTACCAGATGGCTGTACAGGAACAAGACTGATGATAGAGGGATAGTCATCAGAAATAAAGCAAGACTAGTGGCATAGGGATACACTCAGGAAGAAGGAATCGAATATGACGAAGTGTTTGCTCCTGTTACCAGACTAGAAGCAATCAGAATCTTTCTTGCATATTCTGCATCCATGAAATTTACTATTTATCAAATGGATGTAAAGTGTGTCTTCCTGTATGGAAAGATTGCTGAAGAAGTCTATGTGAGTCAACCACTGGCTTTGAAGATCCAGATTTCCCTCACAGAGTTTACAAACTTGACAAAGATCTGTATGGTCTTCATCAAGGACCAAGAAAGTGGTATGAGACTCTATCATTGTTTCTTCTTGAACATGGATATGAAAGAGGAAAGATTGATCAGACTCGCTTCAGAAGAAAAAGAGAAAAAGATATGCTGTTAGTACAGATCTATGTGGATGACATTATACTTGGCTCTACAAACAAGCAACTATGCAAAGAATTTGAAGATCTTATGCACTCAAAATTTCAAATGAGTGCTATGGGGGAACTCACCTTCTTTCTAGGGGTGCAAGTCCAATAGACAACAGATGGAATTTTCATCAATCAATCAAAATACGTGGAAACCATGTTGAAGAAATTCCACTTTACTGACTGTCAGTCTATCAGAACTCCTGTGGATACCAAAGTGAAGATTGGACCTGACCCTGAAGGCAAATTAGTGGGTCAGACTCATTATCGATCAATGATCGGTTCACTTATGTATCTAACAGCCAGTAGGCCTGACATTATGTTTGGTGTTTGTGTGTGTGCCAGATATCAAGCTGATCCAAAAGAATCACATGTGAATGCAGTGAAGAGGATATTAAGATATCTGAAGGGCAAACCAGCTCTTGGGTTATGGTATCCAAAGGAAGGAGAATATAATCTCTATGCCTTCACAGACAATGACTATAGAGGATGCAACTTCAACAGAAAATCCACCTCTGGCGGTTGTCAATTTCTTGGTCCCAAACAAGTATCTTGGAAATGCAAGAAACAGACCAATGTATCAGTGTCCACAGCAGAAGCTGAGTATATTACAACATCAGCTTGTTGCTCTCAAGTACTCTGAATTCAAAACTAGATGCTTGATTATTGTTTTAACTTCTTGCACACGCAAATTTACATTGACAACACAACAGCTGTTTTCATAACTAATAATCCAGTTCAGCACTCAAAACCTAAACATATTGAAATTAGATATCACTTTTTGAGAGACTATGCTGAAAAAGGGTTTAATCAAATTGATTCAAGTACCAACTGAAAATCAATTAGCTGATTTATATACCAAGGCATTTGAACCTGGTAGGTTTGAATTCCTAGTTCAGTCAATTGGCATGATTAACCTTGAGTAAAACCATGAAAAACATCAAAAACATTAAAAACATGAGAAAACACAAAAAGAAATCAATTTTGATGAAGAAAAGAATCTTGGGAAATGATATAATTATAGTAATTATATCATTCACTATGCTTAATTTCAAAATTTTGCAAGACTATCATGACTTACCAGATACATTGGTAGGCTCAACTTGGAAGAGAATATACATGCAGTGATGAATTAAAATCTTATTTAATAATGAAACACTAATCACAGAGTACAGGTATGCATTGGCTTATCTGAGTGCATGTGTGTGTAGTAACCTAAACACACCAGGTAATGATACTTTAGGAATCTCTTTCACCTACATCAATTTCATCTTTGTTTTGCTGAGCAAAGACCTGATGAAACATGCACATAGTGCAGATGTCCTGATCTAAAAGATTCCCTATGAGGAACACATCCAAATTGGATGAATCTACAAAAGCAATACATTCCAAGTGAATGAGCAAAAGAATCCCATCATGGATCACCTTCCAAAGTGAAGTGAAAAGAATTCCAATGAGGATCATCATGAAAAGGATCAAAGTAAAAGAATCCTAATGAGGATCAGTGAAAATGAGTTCTCATAACTTAAGTAACCTGGTAGGAAAAGTTGTGAAAAAGTTCTACCATGCATTGTATAAGAATGGTTGATCATTCCATGCTCGTATGTGTGAAGTACACATTAAATAATTAAATCAACCAAAACATAATAAAAATCATTTGCATCAAAATATCATCCTGGTATGAGTTTAAGAGGACAAACATACCTTCAATCTTGAAGTTCATAAACATGTCCATTTAATCATAAAGGATGCACATGTGAAATGTAAGACTGATATGATCCCAACAAAAAAGATAATTCTCTTCATTATTAATAAGCATAATAAAATCCAAAAGTTTTTAAATCTTTAAAGTTTCTATCCAAATGAGGATATAAACTTTAGGGGGAGTAAATAAATTTTTCGATAGATTAACATGCTTTCAAAACAAAACAAAAAGAATTTTGGTGTTGTTGCAAAAAGTCATACCATTATATCTCAGCTTATGCAGATTCTTAAAAGCATGATAAGCCCAAGATCTGTCAAAATTGGGAAACTTGTATCACTTGTGACATACAAGTCAATCCAAGTAAGAATTAACAACTTCAACAGTCAATTTCATAAGAAAAATCAATCAAGGACAAGTCTTCATAAGATGAATAATCAATTCAATCACATTAACGTATGATTAAGTTCAATAGTTAATGCAGGTAAGTGCACTGGTTAATGCGGGTGAAGGCAACCCAATCATATACCAATGCGGGTAATAGTATATTTTCAAGTGCACCTAATGCGGACACTGATTTTACTCTACCGCATTAGTGCGTTACAAGTATACATGAAATTTTGGTGTTAAAACCTATGCGGAACAAGAATTGTTCTACCGCATTTGTCAATGCGGATAAGTAAATTTTCAAGTGTTCAACCGCATTTGTCAAATACGGATGAAATTTACACTTCCGTATTTGTTTTACCTATCCGCATTTGTGGATACACCTTCAATGCTCATCATGATAAAGCAGAAATAATTAAATGATGAATCTCTTGTGAATAAATGATGATCAAGTAAATGTGGATTTTATTCTATCGGATTTGCTACTGTGAGCAAATGCTGATAGATTTTATTCTATCGCATTTGCTATAATGAGCAAATGCTGACACATTTTATTCAACCGCATTTGCTACAGTGAGCAATGCTGAATAAGTTATGTCAACCACATTTGTTACAGTAAATAAATGCTGATGAACTTAGTTCTTCCGCATTTACAACAGTGAACAAATGCGGATAGAATAAAAGAAAAGCAACAAAACTTCCGCATTTACAACAATGATTAAATGCGGTAGTCAAAGTCCAAATTTTGTCTTCCGCATTTGCTACTGTTAACAAATGCGGATGACCAAAAGTCAAAAATTACACTTCCGCATTTGCTACAGTGGTGACCGCATTTGCTCTTAAACTTGTAAAAACTTTCAGAATGCATTATTTGACTATTTAAAGGAATTTAAACGGGTCATTTAATACTTTTCAAATTTGAAAGACTTCATAGTGAGACGAGCGCATACACACAGTATTCCATGTCGATCATCTTCATCTTAAACAACCAAAGATTTTTGTGTGATTCTACTCAACCTGTTCTTGTCATTGATTCTTAACCTACAGTTGCATCGAAAACAAGGTGAAATTTCCAAAAAATTTCTTCAAGACCCAACTTTCGGACTGTTAAACCTAAATCAAACAATGAACCGAATGATAATGAAGAACACAAAAACTCAAGCTATTGATTTAATATAATACACCTTTTTGACTTCAAAGAACATGCAAATCAATAGAAATTTTACTCATAATGAAAATCTTCATAGTCATGTTTGGTGTAAAAACAGAGCATGATGAACAAAGAAAATGTGTAACAAATCAATGAAATAACATCTAATAAATGGTTCAATCATAGAAACTTTGATTGTTAAACAACAAACTCACCATTTGATGTAACAACAATGATACAGTAATGTCGAAAGTTCATCTATGACCATTTAATGTCAAACTGATAAATGACACTCATGAATTTTCATTAAAACTAACACACATGTCTTGTATATGGCAAATCTTTCATGGAGCAAGCTCCATAACATCAGCGGTTATTTAAACCCTAATGTACCAGAAGCTGAGGGACTTAGAGATATCATCAGATTCATCTCTACTACAAGAGTAGCTTATGCTATCACTATTAGACCAACCATCTATGAGAACTTCATACGATCTTTCTAGAACTCAGCTGAAGTTATTAAAGAAAATGGTGCTAGAACTCTAGTTGGAAGAGTTGAAAATGATCATACTCTAAGCATCACTAAAGACACTGTTAGAAGATGCTTGTGCTTTGGTGATGATGCTAATGCACCTTTAGAGCTGGATGATGATGAAATAACCACAATGTTACTGAGATTGATTATGAAGGAGGATATGAAGCTAAACAAATTGTTAAAGAATTAGTTGATCTACCTTGGAGATTCCTAATTCACATGTTTCATCACTGCCAATCAAAGAGAAAGACAGGATGGAATGATATTCCAATCACCACATCCTTAGCAATTTGTGCTCTCTGCACTAACAGGCCATTCAATATGTCTGCATATGTTTTCAATGGTCTGATTTCAAACATTCAAGAAGGGAGAAGATACAAGTTCTTGATGTATCCAAGATTTATTCAGTGCCTGATCAAAGAATCATTCCCTGATATTGCCAATGAGGGACCAGTGCTTGATATTCCTCATTATGATGCAAGATCTTATAAATACATTAAGAAGAGGGATCCAAGAAACTTTTACAGTGGGGCTCACTCACCTCTTCTTCCATCGATGATTCAGCAGATAAATCAAGAAGTTCAAGGACAAGAACAAGCTGTTGCACAACCATCACCACACCATTACCACAACCATCACCACAACCATCACCACAACCATCACCACAACCATCACCACAACGACCACAACCATCACCACAACCAACACCACAACCATCACCACAACCAACACGACAACCATCACCACTACCAACACCACAACATCACCACAACCAACATCACCACCTCATCAATCACCAATACTACCATCTCATCAATTACCAACATCACCATACCAACCTCTACCCACCCATGATTACCCTGCTGAATTTGGAGAATCAACTAGCACTACTAAAGCATCCAAATCATCTTTAGATGAGGAGGATCAACACACTCAAATGCCTGCAAGAGAGCAACTTCTGAGACTGCTCCATCAGAAAGCTTGCTGAATCTAACACAAACAGGCCTAATGAAAAGGATAGGTTGATATTTGAGCTCCTACAAAAGGTTGAAAGGATAGAAAGAATATTGAATAGGAGGGCTAGAATCATTGATGATAGGATTCTAGAGCTTGATGAAAAGGAGCAGGAGTTAAAAGAGCTTAAAGAAAAACATGAAGCTGAAAAGAAGGAGAAAGAGAAAGAAATTGAAAACTTAAAAGCCGCACTCAATCATTCAAGAGAAGAAGTGAGTGGTCATGTTGATACTCTTGCCATTCAAACCATAGCTATGGAAGAACAAGAGAATATTATTGAAGAACAAGCTGAAATCATATCAAATCTCCAAAGTCAAGTTGAAACTCAATCTAAAAGGATCTCTGAACTTGAGTTGCTACTTGATATTCAAAGAAGTGCTGTGACTGGAGAAACTAAAAATGATGAAGAAAAGGTTATTGGTGATGAGAAACAATCTACTTCTGATGATGATGAACAAGAACTCATGAAAGCCAACCAAAGAATAAGGAACAAAGCTTAGAAATGGTGATTTATTCTGGGCAATCAGAGGCCACTCAGACTGAGAAAAATGAATTTGAAGAATTGATCAGTGCTATGGATAGTTTTTCTTCAGAAGAATTCATAGTAAATGAAGATTTTTGGGACTTTGTTGCAAACCAAAAGACCACTTCTGAACCTATTGTAGTCATTCCCAAATCTCCAGTTCCATTGGAGAAAGAGTTCAGCATGCAGATTGTACCTGTTGTGGCTATGTAAGAGGAACAAAAAGAAATGATAAGGGAAATGTGTGAAAAAGAACAGGAAAAGAATGAACAAGAAAAAGAAAAAGGGTATGATGATCAAGAAAACATACAAGAGGCTGAAAAATTGCCTGGGGAAATGAAACAAGCTGAATCCTCTTCTGGTCCTCCTCTTCAAACATATACCAGAATAAGGAAATACTTATCTGAGAAAGCTAAAGGAAAAAGACCAATGAAAGAAGATGAACCAGCTAAGAAAGAAAAACCAGATGACCCAAAAAGTCTTGCTACAATAGCAGAATTCCTGGAAGAACATGAAAAGGCAGAGGACAATTGAAGAAACCAGCTGTATTCATAGATTTGGAAGAAGGAGAGATAGCTGGAGGATATGATGTTGAAGAGGATGTTCATATGGATAGTCCTATGAAAACAGAACAACCAGTGGAAGAAATGGTGTCAAAAGCCCAAACTGATGACTTAATGATAAAAGCAATGTTTTTGATCAATCATGGGTATGATCCAGATGAAGTTTTTGGCATGACATATGAAGGAATAAAAGAAGAAGAAGAAAAAGTAAATAAGCTACTAGATCCAAATGTAGAAACAGAGTATGAAAAGTCAATCACCATAGATGTTATTGTGCATAAAGAGTCTTCTATGAAGAAATCAACCACAACTGTGTATGAAAGACCATTGTCAAGAAAGGTTCCCTTACCTAAACTATCATCAATGAAGAAATCAACCCCAACTTCTGACCCACTATTTCCTGACCCTTATAGCATGTCAGATAAGGAAATAAAGGATTATCTTTCAAGCCAAGGATTCACAAGAAGAAATATTGGGAATATGAAGACAAACTCATTAAGGGCAGCTACCCAGAATGGTTTACAGAACCATCTCCGTTGAAATTACAAGAAGGATTAACAACTGCTGAGTTAATCAGAGGGGTGTCTACTCCCAAAGGCAAAGTTGATCAGAAAATAATTGCCTGGAAGTATGATAGCATGTGGAACATGTTCATGGTAAAAAGAATCTCAGGGCTGGTGTAATTCTTTACTGAGTACTCAGCTCTAGTAAATGCCCAGGAGATCCATGATTTAAAAGAACTAGCTCAACTGGACTGATCAATCATTCAGCTATGTTCAGAGGATATGAATTTGAAAACATACTCAAAATGTTTAGAAGGACTGATAATTTCAATGCATTAAAGACTATTTGCATGAGGAAAGATAAGTCTTTTATTAATCCTCTTGAGAAGAAGAAGAACATACAAGCTAAAGAAGTTGTGTTTCCTGAGTTGATGGTGAAACCAACAAAAGCTTTGAAAAGCAAAATGGTGTCTAGTACTCATTCCTCCACACCCATCTCAAATGTGTATTATGATGAACAAACTTATGAGATGGTGATTGAAAGGAAGTGGGGAGGAAAGGAGGGTGCTGAAATAAGATTATTTAGTGGATATGAAGTAAGACTGCTTGATGAATCTTACATTCACTATATCTATACAAGACACTTTAGGGAAATCAACAACAAGCTGGGTGAACTTAGCCTATGATATGCACTTCTTCCTAAAGTGCATCAAGTTGCTGAAATTAGCCTATGATCGTATCAATACAAAAAGAGATAAAAGAAAGAAAAAGAAGACACCCTTGCAACTTGGGAACATTGTGAAACTTGAGGTGGATATGGGTGGAAGCTTGCTGATTCACAGAGATGGTCTTTCTACTATTTCTATCTGGGAACCTATTTCAGTGAAGAAGTTACCAATAGAAGCCATCTATAACATGAGAAAATGAAGATACATGTGCTGAGTAGGGACAGAATGTCAGAAGTAATAGATTTTGTCAACATGATCAAAGCTATTCTGGATCCAACAAAAGCTGCATTTTTGCTTCCTCCACAAGACCCAGCAGAATCTTCACAACATCAATCACTTCCCAAACATTGAAGAACATAGGCTGTATAATCCTTAGGGGGAGTATTATTGCACCCTGAAAGGATCATACATGCTAATTCAATGGGTGATTTGATGGTTGCTTTGCTGGAATCCCACAAGTCGAAGAATAAATACGGATGAAGATCCTGCTCAGAAAAACCAAGTGTTGTCTTCCGCATTTGTCAATGCGGAAGATATAAAACAAATAAGGACAAGTATTTGTTCTTCCGCATTGACAAATGCGGAAGACCAAGAAACAATGCGGACAAGACTTTACTCATCCGCATTTGACAAATGCAAATGACTGAACAAATGAGCATAAGTATTTGTTCATCCGCATTAACCAATGCGGATGACCAACATACTAATGCAAATGATCAACTGAAGAAATGCTGATCAAGTTAACTCATCTGCATTTGTCAATGCGGATGAACAAGCAAAGATGCGGATAAAGACATAGACTAGTTCTGATGTCATAGTTCAGGGGTAGTTTAGTCACTTTGTGAAAGGCATCTTGTCTGCCTATAAATAGAATAGATAACCTCGTACATGAGGTGACGGTGAATAGATAGAGAATTTTTGTTGTCATTTATTCTCTGTAATCAATCAACTTTCATATATAATACAAAAGCATTTGTGAGTATATTTCTTGCATTGAATGTTCTTTGATTGTTTGTTTCTGCCCCTCAATCATTGACTTGATTATCATATCATATTGATTATCATTTTAAGGGTCATTTATGTGGTGTCGTTTTCGTATTAGGTTTCGATTAAACAATAGATCTAACGTTTCACGTGTGAACGAGTAGTGCAATTCTAATGAAGAATATAATCAGATTAAATTAGATTATTTTGGGAGTGTGTTTAGAAAATGTCAGAATCAGAAGTCCATAGCATTTGAGCTTGTTACCAAATGAAAAATCAATCCATACGGGACATGGGGTTGTTTAATGTTTTTGTATAACTAGTTCGTTTCCCAAATATCTAGTTAAGCTTTTGGGAATACACTGATATACCAATCTGTAGTTGCACAATTTTGGGTTAAATACGAGTAAATCTAATATATGTGGTCGTGCTAACTTGATTTGCCTTCTTCTTCATTAAACCCATTTTACGTTTCTTGTTTTATGTTTGATTAGTTTCGTTTCCACTATAATTTTATTCTTTTATCCTTTCTACTGAATAAGGAGTAGTTCTTTGGTCCTTTGCACTTCGGTTCCTTCTCTTGATGTCGAACGAGGATTCTGTGGATCGATATTGTCAATTACATTGATTTAATGGATTTTAAAAGCAATAATGTTCGAAGTTGGTTGTGGAGTGTTATGGATAAGTTTTGGGCAGAAGTGAATTGGTTTTAAGGGTCATTCGTGTGGTGTCGTGTTCGGATTTGGTTTCGATTAAACAATAGATCTTGTGTTTCATGTGTGATCGATTGGTGTAAATCTAATGAGCATTGTAATCAAATTTAATTAGATTAATTTGGGACTGTATTAGAAGGCTTGAGAATCAAAATTCCATAGCATTTGAGGTTGTTACCAAAAGAAAATGCAATCCATACCTGAACTAGTATGTTTAAAGTTTTTGTATAACTAGTTTCTTTCCCATTTATTTAGTTAAATTTTTTTTAATACACTGATATACCAATCTGTAGTTGCACAATTTTAGTTAAAATACGAGTAAATCTAATTTAAGTGGTCGTGTTAACTTGATTTGTCTTCTTTTTCCATAATCCCACTTTATGTTTCTTGTTTTTTGTTTGATTAGTTTTGTTTCAACTATAATTTGATTCCTTCTTCTTTTCTAGTGAATTAGGAGAAGTTCATTGGTCATTTGCACCTCGGTTCCTCCTCTTGATGTCGAACAAGGATTATGTGGATCGATAGTTGTCATTTACATTGATTTAATGGATTGTTAAAGCAATTATGTTCAAAGTTGGTTTTGGAGTGTTGTGGATAAGTTTTAGGTAGAAGTGGATTGATTTTAAGGGTTATTCATGTGGTGTCGTTTTCGTATTTGGTTTCGATTAAACAATAGATCCTATGTTTCATGTGTGGACGCGTAGTATAATTCTAATGAAGAAGATAATGAGATTAAATTAGATTAATTTGGAAGTGTGTTTAGAAGATTTGAGAATCAGAACTCCATAGCATTTGAGGTTGTTACCAAAGCAAAAATCAATCCATATGTGACCTGGTGTTATTTAATGTTTTTGTATAACTAGTTTGTTTCCTATATATCTAGTTAAGCTTTTGTGATTACACCAATATACCAATCAATAGTTGCACAATTTTGGTTAAAATACGAGTAAATATAATTTAAGTGGTCGTGTTAACTTGATTTGTCTTCTTTTTCATTAATCCCACTTTATGTTTCTCGTTTTATGTCTGATTAGTTTCGTTTCCACTATAACTTGATTCATTCTTCTTTTCTAGTGAATTAGGAGTAGTTCTTTAGTCCTTTGCACCTGGGTTCTTCTCTTGATGTGGAACAAGGATTCTGTGGATCGATAGTTGTCATTAAGATTGATTTAATGGATTTTTGAAGCAATAATGTTCGAAGTTGGTTGGGGATATTTTTGGGTAGAAGTGGATTGATTTTAAGGGTCATTCGTGGGTGTCGTCTTAGGATTTGGTTTCGATTAAACAATAGATCCTGTGTTTCATGTGTGATCGATTAGTGTAAATCTAATGAGTGTTATAATAATAGTTAATTTGAATTTTTGGGAGTGTGCTTAGAAGGATTGAGAATTAAAACTCCATAGCGTTTGAGGTTGTCACCAAAGGAAAAAGCAATCCATACGTAACTAGTGTTGTTTAATGTTTTTGTATAACTAGTTCCTTTCCCATTTATTTATTTTAGCTTTTATGAATATATAACGATCTGTAGTTGCACGATTTAGTTAAAATACGAGTAACTCTAATTTAGGTGGTCGTGTTAACTTGATTTGTCTTCTTTTTCAATAATCCCACTTTATGTTTCTTGTTTTATGTCTAATTAGTGTCGTTTCCACTATAATTGATTCTTTCTTCTTTTCTAGTGAATTAACAGTAGTTCCTAGGTCCTTGCACCTCGGTTCCTTCTTTTGATGACAAACAAGGATTCTGTGGATCGATAGTTCTCATTAACGTTGATTTAGTTGATTTTTAAAAGCAATAATGTTAGAAGTTGGTTGTGGTGTGTTATGGATAAGTTTTGGGCAGATATGGATTCATAATAAGGGTTATTCGTGTGGTGTCGTGTTCGGGTTTGGTTGCGATTAAACACTAGATCCTATGTTTCACATGTGAACAATTAGGGTAATTCTAATGAATATTATAATCAGATTTGATTTAATTAGTTTAGGAGTGTGCTTAGAAGCCTTGAGAATCAAAACTCCATAGCATTTGAATTTGTTACCTAAAGAAAAGGCAATACATACGTGAACTAGTGTTGTTTTTATGTTTTTGTATAACTAGTTCGTTTCCCATTTATTTAGTTAAGCTTTTGTGACTATATACCGATCTGTAGTTGCACAATTTTGGTTAAAATACGAGTAAATCAAATTTAGGTATTCGTGTTAACTTGAGTTGTCTTCTTTTTCATTAATCGCACTTTACGTTTCTCGTTTTTTATTTGATTTGTTTGTTTCCACTATAATTTGTTTCTTTCTTCTTTTCTAGTGAATTAGGAGTAGTTCATTGGTCCTTTGCACCTTGGTTCCTTCTCTTGATGTCGAACAAGGATTCTATGGATCGATAGTTGTTATTTACATTAATTTAACGGATTTTTAAATCAATAATGTTCCAAGTTGGTTGAGGAGTGTTGTGGATATGTTTTGGGCAGAAGTGGATTGATTTTATGGGCCATTCGTGTGGTGTCGTGTTCGAATTTGGTTTCGATTAAACATTAGATCCTACGTTTCACATGTGAATGAGTAGTGTAATTCAAATGAAGATTATAATCAGATTAGATTAGATTAGTTTGGGAGTGTGTTTAGAAGGCTTGAGAATCTGAACTCCATAGCATTTGAGGTTGTTACCAAAGGAAAAAGCAATCCATACGTGACCTAATGTTGTTTAATATTTCTTTAAAACTTGTTTGTTTCTCATTTATTTAGTTAAGCTTTTGTAAATACACTGATATACCGATCTATAGTTGCAAAATTTTTGTTAAATATACGGGTGAGTCTAATTTAAGTGGTCGTGTTAACTAGATTTGTTTTCTTTTTCATTAATCCCACTTTATGTTTCTCGTTTTTTGTCTGATTACTTTTGTTTCCATTATAATTTAATTATTTCTTCTTTTATAGTGAATTAAGATTAGTTCTTTGGTCCTTTCCACCTCGGATCCTTCTTTTGATGTCAAATAAGGATTTTGTGGGTTGATAGTTGTCATTTACAGTGATTTACTACATTTTTAAAGCAGTAATGTTCGAAGTTGGTTGTGGAGGGTTGTGGATAAGTTTTGGGCAGAAGTGGATTGATTTTAAGGGTCATTCGTGTGGTGTCGTGTTCGGATTTGGTTTTGATTAAATAGTAAATCCTTTGTTTCGTCTGTGATTGATTACTATAAATCTATTGAGTATTATGATCAAATTTGATTACATTAGTTTGGGAGTGTGTTTAAAAGGGTTGACAATCAAAACTTCATCTCATTTGAGGTTGTTACCAAAGGAAAAAGCAATCCATACGTGAACTAGTGTTGTTTAATATTTTTGTATAACTAGTTCCATTCCCATTTATTTAGTTAAGCTTTTTGTGAATACACTAATATACCGATTTGTAGGTGTGAAAATTTTGGTTAAAATACGAGTAAATCTAATTTAAGTCCTCGTGTTCACTTGATTTGTCTTCTTTTTCAGTAATCCCACTTTACATTTTTCGTTTTGCATCTCATTAGCTTCGGTTCCATTATAATTTGATTCTTTCTTCTTTTCTATTGAATTAGGAGTAGTTCTTTGGTCCTTTGCACCTCGGTTCCTTCACTATTGTTGAACAAAGATTCTGTGGTCGATAGTTTTCATTCGTATGGTGTCGTGTTTGGATTTGGATAAGTTTTGGGATAAGTTTTGGGTAGAGGGATTGATTTTAAAGGTCATTCGTATGGTGTCATGTTTGGATTTTATTTCGATTAAACAATAGATCTTGTGTTTCATGTGTGATCGATTAGTGTAAATGTATTGACCATTATAATCAGATTTCATTAAATTAGTATGGGAGTGTGTTTAGAAGGCTTGAGAATCAAAAGTTCATAACAATTGTGGTTGTTTCCAAAGGAAAAAGCAAATCATACGTAAACTAGTGTTGTTTAATATTTTTGTATAACTAGTTCCTTTCCCATTTATTTAGTAAAGGTTTTGTGAAAACATTGATATACCTATCTGTAGTTGCACAATTTTGGTTAAAATACGAGAAAATCTAATTTAAGTGGTCGTGTTAATTTGATTTGTCTTCTTTTCCCATTATCCCACTTTACGTTTCTCATTTTATGTCTAATTAGTTTCGCTTCCTTTATATTTCATTCTTTCTTCTTTTGTAGTGAATTAGGAGTAGTTCTTTGGTCCTTTGCACCTTGGTTCCTTCTCTTGATGCCAAACAAGGATTTTTTGGGTTGGTAGTTGTCATTTACATTGATATAATGGAATTTTAAAGTTGTAATGTTCGAAGTTGGTTGTGGAGTGTTATGGATAAGTATTGGGCTGAAGTGGATTGATTTTAAGGGTCATTCGTGTGGATTCGTGTTTGGATTTGGTTTTGATTAAACAATAGATCCTGTGTTTCATGTGTGATCGATTAGTGTAAATCTAATGAGCATTGTAATCAGATTTGATTAGATTAGTTTGAGAGTGTGATCAGAAGGCTTGAGATTCAAAATTCCATAGCATTTGAGGTTTTTACCAAAAGAAAACGCAATCCATACCTGAACTAGTGTTGTTTAAAGTTTTTGTCTAACTAGTTCCTTTCCGATGTATTTAGATAAGGTTTTATGATTAAACTGATATACTGATCTGTAATTGCCCAAATTTGGTTAAAATACAAGTAAATGTTATTTAAGTGGTCTTCTTAACTTGATTTGTCTTCTTTTCCATTAATCCCACTTTACGTTTCTTGTTTTCTGTCTGTTTAGTTTCGTTTCCACAATAATTTGTTTTTTTCTTATTTTCTAGTGAATTAGGTGTAGTTCATTGTTCCTTTGCACCTCGGTTCCTTCTCTTGATGTTGAACAAGGATTCTGTGGATCGATAGTTGTCATTTACATTGATTTAATGGATTTTTAAAACAATAATGATCGAAGTTTGTTATGCAGTGTTGTGGATAAGTTTTGGGAAAAAGTGGATTGATTTTAAGGGTCATTCATGTGGTGTCGTGTTTGGATTTGCTTTTGATTCAACAATAGCTCCCATGTTTCACGTGTGAACGATTAGTGTAATTTTAAGGAAGATTATAATCATATTTGATTAGATTAGTTTGGGAGTATGTATAGAAGGCTTGAGAATCAAAACTCACTTGCATTAGAGGTTGTTACCAAAGGGAAAAGCAATCTATACGTGAACTAGTGTTGTTGAATGTTTTGTATAAGTAGTTCCTTTCCCATTTATTTAGTTAAACTTTTGGTAATACAATGATATACCGATCTGTAGTTGCATAATTTTGGTTAAAATACGAGTAAATATTATTTAAGTGGTCGTGTTAACTTGATTTGTCTTCTTTTTCATTAATCCCACTTTACGTTTCTCATATTATGTCAGATTAGTTTCGTATCCAATGTAACTTGATTCGTTCGTCTTTTCTAGTGAAATAAGAGTAGTTCTTTGGTCCTTGGCACCTCGATTCCTTATTTTGATGTCAAACAAAGATTTTGTGGGTCGATAGTTGTCATTTACATTGATTTAATGAATTTTAAAGTAGTAATGTTCAAGGATGGTTGTGGAGTGTTGTGGATATGTTTTGGGAAGAAGTGGATTGATTTTAGGGTCATTCGTGTGGTGTCATGTTCGGATTTGGTTTTGATTAAACAATAGATCCTGTATTTTGTGTGTGATCGATTAGTGTAGATCTATTGAGCATTATCATCAGATTTGATTAGATTAGTTTGGGAGTGTGTTTAGAAGCCTTGAGAATCAAAACTCCATAGCATTGACGTTACTAACGGGAAAAGCAATCCATACGTGAACTAGTGTTGCTTAATGTTTTTGTATAACTAGTTCATTTCCCATTTATTTAGTTAAGCTTTTGTTAAGACACTGATATACCGATTTGTAGTTGCAAAATTTTGGTTAAAATACGAGTAAATCTAATTTAAGTGCTTGTGTTAACTTGATTTCTCTTCTTTTTCTTTAATCCCACTTTACGTTTCTTGTTTTGTGTCTGATTAGTTTCATTTCCACTATAATTTTATTCTATCATCTTTTCTAGTGAATTATGAGTAGTTCATTGGTCCTTTGCACCTCGGTTCCTTCTCTTGATGTCGAACAAGGATTCTGTGGATCGATAGTTGTCATTTACATTAGTTTAATGGATTTTTAAAGCAGTAATGTTTGAAGTTGGTTTTGTAGTGTTGTGGATATGTTTTGGGCAGAAGTGGATTGATTTTATGGGTCATTCGTGTGGTGTCGTGTTCGGATTTGGTTTTGATTAAACATTAGATCCTACGTTTCACGTGTGAACGAGTAGTGTATTTCAAATGGAGATTATAATCAGATTAGATTAGTTTGGGAGTGTGTTTAGAAGGCTTGGAATCAGAACTCCATAGCATTTGAGGTTGTTACCAAAGTAAAAAGCAATCCATACGTGACCTAATGTTGTTTAATGTTTTTTAAAACTAGTTTGTTTCTCATTTATTTAGTTAAGCTTTTGTCAATACACTGATATATCGATCTATAGTTGCACAATTTTGGTTAAATATACGAGTGAATCTAATTTAAGTGGTCGTGTTAACTAGATTTGTCTTCTTTTTCATTAATCCCACTTTATGTTTCTCGTTTTATGTCTAATTAGCTTTGTTTCCACTATAATTTAATTCTTCCTTCTTTTGTAGTGAATTAAGATTAGTTCTTTGGTCCTTTTCACCTCGGTTCCTTCTTTTGATGTCGAATAAGGATTCTGTGGGTTGATAGTTGTCATTTATAGTGATTTAATGCATTTTTAAAGCAGTAATGTTTGAAGTTGGTTGTGGAGTGTTGTGGAAAAGTTTTGGGCAGAAGTGGAGTGATTTTAAGGGTCATTCGTGTGGTGTCATGTTCAGATTTGGTTATGTTTAAATAGTAGATCCTTTGTTTCGTATGTGATCGATTAGTGTAAATCTATTGAGCATTATAATCAAATTGATTACATTAGTTTGCGAGTGTGTTTAAAAGGCTTGAGAATCAAAACTTCATCTCATTTGAGGTTGTTACCAAAGGAAAAAGCAATCCATACGTGAACTAGTGTTGTTTAATATTTTTGTATAACTAGTTCCATTCCCATTTATTTAGTTAAGCTTTTGTGAATACACTAATATACCGATTTCTAGGTGTGAAAATTTTGGTTAAAATATGAGTAAATCTAATTGAAGTCCTCATGTTCACTTGATCTGTCTTCTTTTTCATTAATCCCACTTTACGTTTTTTGTTTTGCATCTCATTAGCTTCGGTTCCATTATAATTTGATTCTTTCTTCTTTTCTATTGAATTAGGAGTAGTTCTTTGGTCCTTTGCACCTCGGTTCCTTCACTATTGTTGAACAAAGATTCAGTGGGTCGATAGTTTTCATTCATATGGTGTCGTGTTTGGATTTGGATAAGTTTTGGGATAAGTTTTGGGTAGAGGGATTGATTTTAAAGATCATTCATGTGGTGTCATGTTTGGATTTTATTTCGATTAAACAATAGATCTTGTGTTACATGTGTGATCGATTAGTGTAAATGTATTGACCATTATAATCAGATTTCATTAAATTAGTTTGGGAGTGTGTTTAGAAGGCTTGAGAATCAAAACTTCATAACATTTAAGGTTGTTTCCAAATGAAAAAGCAAATCATACGTAAACTAGTGTTGTTTAATGTTTTTGAATAACTAGTTCCTTTCCTATTTATTTAGTAAAGGTTTTGTGAATACATTAATATACCGATATGTAGTTGCACAATTTTGGTTAAGATACGAGAAAATCTAATTTAAGTTGTCGTGTTAACTTGATTTGTCTTCTTTTTCCATAATCCCACTTTATGTTTCTTGTTTTATGTTTGATTAGTTTCGCTCCCTTTATAATTTGATTCTTTCTTCTTTTGTAGTGAATCAGGAGTAGTTCTTTGGTCCTTTGCACCTCGGTTCCTTCTCTTGATGTCGAACAAGGATTTTGTGGGTCTGTAGTTGTCATTTAAATTGATATAATGGAATTTTAAAGTTGTAATGTTCGAAGTTGGTTGTGGAGTGTTATGGATAAGTATTGGGCTGAAGTGGATTGATTTTATGGGTCATTCGTGTGGAGTCTGTTTGGATTTGGTTTTGATTAGACAAGAGATCCTATGTTTCATGTGTGATCGATTAGTGTTAATCTAATGAGCATTATAATCAGATTTGATTAGATTAGTTTGAGAGTGTGTTTAGAAGGCTTGAGATTCAAAATTCCATAGCATTTGAGATTTTTACCAAAAGAAAACGCAATCCATACCTGGACTAGTGTTATTTAAAGTTTTCGTCTAACTAGTTCCTTTCCGATGTATTTAGATAAGTTTTTGTGAATACACTGATATACCGATCTGTAATTGCCCAATTTTGGTTAAAATACGAGTAAATCTTATTTAAGTGGTCGTCTTAATTTGATTTGTCTTCTTTTCCATTAATCACACTTTACGTTTCTCGTTTTTCGTCTGTTTAGTTTCGTTTTCATAATAATTTGTTTTTTCTTATTTTCTAGTGAATTAGGTGTAGTTCATTGTTCCATTGCACCTCGGTTCCTTCTCTTGATGTTTAACAAGGATTATGTGGATCGATAGTTGTCATGTGCATTGATTTAATGGATTTTTAAAGCAATAATGATCGAAGTTGGTTGTGGAGTTTTGTGAATAAGTTTTGGGAAAAAGTGGATTGATTTTAAGGGTCATTCGTGTGGTGTCGTGTTCGGATTTGCTTTCGATTCAACAATAGCTCCCATGTTTCACGTGTGAATGATTAGTGTAATTCTAAGGAAGATTATAATCAGATTTGATTAGATTAGTTTGGGAGTGTGTATAGAAAGCTTGAGAATCAAAACTCCCTAGCATTTGAGGTTGTTACCAAAGGGAAAAGCAATCTATAGGTGAACTAGTGTTGTTTAATGTTTTGTATAAGTAGTTCCTTTCCCATTTATTTAGTTAAAATTTTGGTAATACAATGATATACCGATCTGTAGTTGCATAATTTTGGTTAAAATACGAGTAAATATTATTTAAGTGGTCGTGTTAACTTGATTTGTCTTCTTTTTCATTAATACCACTTTACGTTTCTCGTATTATGTCAGATTAGTTTTGTTTCCAATGTAACTTGATTCGTTCGTCTTTTCTAGTGAAAAAAGAGTAGTTCTTTGGTCCTTGGCACCTCGTTTCCTTATTTTGATGTCAAACAAAGATTTTTGGGTCGATAGTTGTTATTTGCATTGATTTAATGAAATTTTAAAGTAGTAATGTTCAAAAATGGTGGTGGAGTTTGTGGATATGTTTTGGGAAGAAGTGAATTGATTTTAAGGGTCATTCGTGTGGTGTCGTGTTCGGATTTGGTTTCGACTAAACATTAGATCCTACGTTTCGTGTGTGATCGATTAGTGTAATTCAAATGAAGATTATAATCAGAATAGATTAGATTAGCTTTGGAGTGTGTTTAGAAGGCTTGAGAATCAAAACTCCATAGCATTTGAGGTTGTTACCAAAGTAAAAAGCAATCCATATGTGACCTAATGTTGTTTAATGTTTTTTAAAACTAGTTTGTTTCTCATTTATTTAGTTAAGCTTTTGTAAATACACTGATATACCGATCTATAGTTGCACAATTTTGGTTAAATATACGAGTGAATCTAATTTAAGTGGTCGTGTTAACTAGATTTGTTTTCTTTTTCATTAATCCCACTTTATGTTTCTCGTTTTATGTCTGATTAGTTTTGTTTCCACTATAATTTGATTCTTTCTTCTTTTCTAGTGAATTAAGATTAGTTCTTTGGTCCTTTTCACCTTGGTTCCTTCTTTTGATGTCGAATAAGGATTCTGTGGGTTGATAGTTGTCATTTACAGTGATTTAATGCATTTTTAAAGTAGTAATGTTCGAAGTTGGTTGTGGAGTGTTGTGGATAAGTTTTGGTCAGAAGTTGATTGATTTTAAGGGTCACTCGTGTGGTGTCGTGTTCGGATTTGTTTTGATTAAATAGTAGATCCTTTGTTTCGTCTGTGATCGATTAGTGTAAATCTATTGAGCATTATCATCAGATTTGATTAGATTAGTTTGGGAGTTTGTTTAGAAGCCTTGAGAAACAAAACTCCATAGCATTTGATGTTACTAAAGGAAAAAGCAATCCATGCATGAACTAGTGTTGCTTAATGTTTTTGTATAACTATTTCCTTTCCCATTTGTTTAGTTAAGCTTTTATGAATACATTGATATACCGATCTGTAGTTGCACAATTCTGTAGTTGCATAATTTGATTACATTAGTTTGGGAGTGTGTTTAAAAGGCTTAAGAATCAAAACTTCATCTCATTTGAGGTTGTTACCAAAGGAAAAAGCCATCCATATGTGAACTAGTGTTGTTTAATGTTTTTGAACAACTAGTTCCTTTCCCATTTATTTAGTTAACCTTTTGTGAATAAATTGATATACTGTTCTATAGTTGCATAATTTTGGATAAAATACGAGTAAATCTTAATTAAGTGGTCGTGTTAACTTAATTTGTTTTCTTTTTCATTAATCCCACTTTACGTTTCTTGTTTTATGTCTGATTAAAGTCGTTTCCATTATAATTGATTCTTTCTTCTATTCTAGTGAATCAGGAGTAGTTCTTTCATCCTTGGTACCTCGATTCCTTCTCTTGATATCGAACAAGGAAACTGTGGGTCGATAGTTGTCATTTACTTTGATATAATGGCTTTTTAAAGTAGAAATGTTCGAAGTTGGTTGTCGATTGTTATTAATAAGTTTTGGGCTGAAGTGGATTGATATTATGGTCATTTGTTTGGTGTCGTGTTCGGATTTGTTTTGATTAAATAGTAGATCCTTTGTTTCGTCTGTGATCGATTAGTGTAAATCTATTGAGCATTATCATCAGATTTGATTAGATTAGTTTGGGAGTTTGTTTAGAAGCCTTGAGAAACAAAACTCCATAGCATTTGATGTTACTAAAGGAAAAAGCAATCCATGCATGAACTAGTGTTGCTTAATGTTTTTGTATAACTATTTCCTTTCCCATTTGTTTAGTTAAGCTTTTATGAATACATTGATATACCGATCTGTAGTTGCACAA
Organism: Flaveria trinervia; assembly: GCA_025506515.1. Classification (NCBI taxonomy): domain Eukaryota; kingdom Viridiplantae; phylum Streptophyta; class Magnoliopsida; order Asterales; family Asteraceae; genus Flaveria; species Flaveria trinervia. Next base: position 88,725 of record JACCIX010001085.1, read on the forward strand.
TTCTGTAGTTGCATAATTTGATTACATTAGTTTGGGAGTGTGTTTAAAAGGCTTAAGAATCAAAACTTCATCTCATTTGAGGTTGTTACCAAAGGAAAAAGCCATCCATATGTGAACTAGTGTTGTTTAATGTTTTTGAACAACTAGTTCCTTTCCCATTTATTTAGTTAACCTTTTGTGAATAAATTGATATACTGTTCTATAGTTGCATAATTTTGGATAAAATACGAGTAAATCTTAATTAAGTGGTCGTGTTAACTTAATTTGTTTTCTTTTTCATTAATCCCACTTTACGTTTCTTGTTTTATGTCTGATTAAAGTCGTTCCATTATAATTTGATTCTTTCTTCTATTCTAGTGAATCAGGAGTAGTTCTTTCATCCTTGGTACCTCGATTCCTTCTCTTGATATCGAACAAGGAAACTGTGGGTCGATAGTTGTCATTTACTTTGATATAATGGCTTTTTAAAGTAGAAATGTTCGAAGTTGGTTGTCGATTGTTATTAATAAGTTTTGGGCTGAAGTGGATTGATATTATGGTCATTTGTTTGGTGTCGTGTTCGGATTTGGTTTTGATTAAACAATAGATCATGTGTTTAGAAGGCTTGAGATAAAATTCCATAGCATTTGAGGTCGCTACCAAAAGAAAAAGCAATCCATACCTGAACTAGTCTTGTTTAAAGTTTTTGTATAAATAGTTCATTTCCCATGTATTTAGTTAATCTTTTGTGAATACATTGATATACCGATTTGTAGTTGCACAATTTTGTTTAAAATACGAGTAATCTTTTCATTAATCCCACTTTATGCTTCTTGTTTTATGTCTGATTAGTTTCGTTTCCACTATAATTGATTCTTTCTTTTTTCTAGTGAATTAAGATTAGTTCTTTGGTCCTTTTCACCTTGGTTCCTTCTTTGATGTCGAATAAGGATTCTGTGGGTTGATAGTTGTCATTTACAGTGATTTAATGCATTTTTAAAGTAGTAATGTTCGAAGTTGGTTGTGGAGTGTTGTGGATAAGTTTTGGTCAGAAGTTGATTGATTTTAAGGGTCACTCGTGTGGTGTCGTGTTCGGATTTGTTTTGATTAAATAGTAGATCCTTTGTTTCGTCTGTGATCGATTAGTGTAAATCTATTGAGCATTATCATCAGATTTGATTAGATTAGTTTGGGAGTTTGTTTAGAAGCCTTGAGAAACAAAACTCCATAGCATTTGATGTTACTAAAGGAAAAAGCAATCCATGCATGAACTAGTGTTGCTTAATGTTTTTGTATAACTATTTCCTTTCCCATTTGTTTAGTTAAGCTTTTATGAATACATTGATATACCGATCTGTAGTTGCACAATTCTGTAGTTGCATAATTTGATTACATTAGTTTGGGAGTGTGTTTAAAAGGCTTAAGAATCAAAACTTCATCTCATTGAGGTTGTTACCAAAGGAAAAAGCCATCCATATGTGAACTAGTGTTGTTTAATGTTTTTGAACAACTAGTTCCTTTCCCATTTATTTAGTTAACCTTTTGTGAATAAATTGATATACTGTTCTATAGTTGCATAATTTTGGATAAAATACGAGTAAATCTTAATTAAGTGGTCGTGTTAACTTAATTTGTTTTCTTTTTCATTAATCCCACTTTACGTTCTTGTTTTATGTCTGATTAAAGTCGTTTCCATTATAATTTGATTCTTTCTTCTATTCTAGTGAATCAGGAGTAGTTCTTTCATCCTTGGTACCTCGATTCCTTCTCTTGATATCGAACAAGGAAACTGTGGGTCGATAGTTGTCATTTACTTTGATATAATGGCTTTTTAAAGTAGAAATGTTCGAAGTTGGTTGTCGATTGTTATTAATAAGTTTTGGGCTGAAGTGGATTGATATTAATGGTCATTTGTTTGGTGTCGTGTTCGGATTTGGTTTTGATTAAACAATAGATCATGTGTTTAGAAGGCTTGAGATAAAATTCCATAGCATTTGAGGTCGCTACCAAAAGAAAAAGCAATCCATACCTGAACTAGTCTTGTTTAAAGTTTTTGTATAAATAGTTCATTTCCATGTATTTAGTTAATCTTTTGTGAATACATTGATATACCGATTTGTAGTTGCACAATTTTGTTTAAAATACGAGTAAATCTTTTCATTAATCCCACTTTATGCTTCTTGTTTTATGTCTGATTAGTTCGTTTCCACTATAATTTGATTCTTTCTTCTTTTCTAGTGAATTAGGTGTAGTTCTTTGGTACTTTGCACCTCGGTTTCTTCTCTTGATGTGGAAAAAGGATTCCATGGGTGGATATTTATCATTTAGATTGACTTAATGGAATTTTAAAGTAGTAATGTTTGAAGTTGGTTGTGGAGTGTTATGGATAAGTTTTGGGCTAAAGTGGATTGATTTTAAGGGTCATTTGTGTGGTGTCATGTTCGGATTTGGTTTCGATTAAACAATAGATCCTATGTTTCATGGGTGATCGACTAGCGTAATTCTAATGAGCATTATAATCAGATTTGATTAAATTAGTTTGGAAGTGTGTTTAGAAGGCTTGAGAATGAAAACTCCATAACATTTGAGGTTGTTACCAAAAGAAAGAGCAAACCATACATGAACAAGTGTTGTTTAATGTTTTTTATAACTAGTTCCATTCCTATTTATTTAGTTAAGCTTTTGTGAATACACTGATATACCGATTTGTAGTTGTACAACTTTGGTTAAAATACGAGTAAATCTAATTTAATGGTCGTGTTAACTTGATTTGTCTTCTTTTTCATTAATCCCACATTAAGTTTCTTGTATTATGTCTGATTAGTTTTGTTTCCACTATAATTTGATTCTTTCTTCTTTTCTAGTGAATTAGGAGTAGTTTATTGGTCTTTTGCACCTCGGTTCCCTTCTCTTGATGTCGAAGAAGGATTTTGTGGATCGATAGTTGTCATTTACATTAATTTAATGGATTTTTAAAGAAATAATGTTCGAAATTGGTTGTGGAGTGTTGTGAATTTTTTATGGGCAAAAGGTGATTGATTTTAAAGGTCATTCTTATGGTGTTGTATTCGGATTAAGTTTCGATTAAACAATTGATCCTATCAGATAGATTAGTTTAATTCTAATGAAGGTTATAATCAGATTTGATTAGATTAAATCAAGAGTGTGTTTAGAAGGCTTGAGACTCAAAATTTCATAGCATTGAGGTTGTTACCAAAATAAAAAACAATCCATACGTGAACTAGTGTTCTTTAATGTTTTTCTATAACTATTTCCTTTCCTATGTATTTAGTTAAGCTTTTGTGAATACACTGATATACTGATATTTAGTTGCATAATTTTGGTTAAAATATGAGTAAATCTTATTTAATTGATAGTGTTAACTTGATTTGTCTTCTTTTTCATTAATCCCACTTTACGTTCTTGTTTTATGTCTGATTTGTTTTGTTTCCACTATAATTTGATTCTTTCTTCTTTTCCAGTGAATTAGGAGTAGTTCTTTGTTCCTTTGCACCTCGGTTCCTTCTCTTGATGTCGAACAAGGATCCGTGGGTTGATAGTTGTCATTCACATTGATTTAATGGATTTTTAAAGTAATAATGTTTGAAGTTGGTTATGGAGTGTTGTGGATAGTTTTGGGCTAAAGTGGATTGATTTTAAGGGTCATTGTGTGGTGTCATGTTCGGATTTGGTTTCGATTAAACAATAGATCCTATGTTTCATGGGTGATCGACTAGCGTAATTCTAATGAGCATTATAATCAGATTTGATTAAATTAGTTTGGAAGTGTGTTTAGAAGGCTTGAGAATGAAAACTCCATAACATTTGAGGTTGTTACCAAAAGAAAGAGCAAACCATACATGAACAAGTGTTGTTTAATGTTTTTTATAACTAGTTCCATTCCTATTTATTTAGTTAAGCTTTTGTGAATACACTGATATACCGATTTGTAGTTGTACAACTTTGGTTAAAATACGAGTAAATCTAATTTAATGGTCGTGTTAACTTGATTTGTCTTCTTTTTCATTAATCCCACATTAAGTTTCTTGTATTATGTCTGATTAGTTTTGTTTCCACTATAATTTGATTCTTTCTTCTTTTCTAGTGAATTAGGAGTAGTTCATTGGTCTTTTGCACCTCGGTTCCCTTCTCTTGATGTCGAACAAGGATTCTGTTGATCGATAGTTGTCATTTACATTAATTTAATGGATTTTTAAAGAAATAATGTTCGAAATTGGTTGTGGAGTGTTGTGAATTTTTTATGGGCAAAAGGTGATTGATTTTAAAGGTCATTCTTATGGTGTTGTATTCGGATTAAGTTTCGATTAAACAATTGATCCTATCAGATAGATTAGTTAATTCTAATGAAGGTTATAATCAGATTTGATTAGATTAAATCAAGAGTGTGTTTAGAAGGCTTGAGACTCAAAATTTCATAGCATTGAGGTTGTTACCAAAATAAAAAACAATCCATACGTGAACTAGTGTTCTTTAATGTTTTTCTATAACTATTTCCTTTCCTATGTATTTAGTTAAGCTTTTGTGAATACACTGATATACTGATATTTAGTTGCATAATTTTGGTTAAAATATGAGTAAATCTTATTTAATTGATAGTGTTAACTTGATTTGTCTTCTTTTTCATTAATCCCACTTTACGTTCTTGTTTTATGTCTGATTTGTTTTGTTTCCACTATAATTTGATTCTTTCTTCTTTTCCAGTGAATTAGGAGTAGTTCTTTGTTCCTTTGCACCTCGGTTCCTTCTCTTGATGTCGAACAAGGATTCCGTGGGTTGATAGTTGTCATTCACATTGATTTAATGGATTTTTAAAGTAATAATGTTTGAAGTTGGTTATGGAGTGTTGTGGATAAGTTTTGGGCTGAAATGGATTGATTTTAAGGGTCATTCATGTGGTGTCGTGTTTGGATTTCGTTTCAATTAAACAATAGATCCTATGTTTCATGTGTGATTGATTAGTATAATTCTAATGAAGATTATAATCAGATTTGATTAGATTCGTTTGGGAGTGTGTTTAGAAGGCTTTATAATCAAAACTCCATAGCATTTGAGGTTGTTACTAGAAGAAAAAGCAATCCATATGTGAACTAGTGTTGTTTAATATTTTTGTATAGCTAGTTCATTTCCAATGTATTTAGTTAAGCTTTTCTGAATACAAAGATACACTGATCTGTAGTTGCACAATTTTGGTTAAAACACGACTAAGTCTTATTTAAGTGGTCATGTTAACTTGATGTGTCTTCTTTTTCATTAATCCCACCTTATGTTTCTCGTTTTATGTCTGATTAGTTTTGTTTCCCCTATAATTTGATTCTTTATTCTTTTCTAGTGAATTAGTAGTAGTTCTTTGGTCCTTTGCACCTCGATTCCTTCTCTTGATGTCGAACAAGGATTTCGTGGGTCGATAGTTGTCATTTACATAGATTTATTGGAATTTTAAAGTAGTAATGTTCAAAGTTAGTTGTGGAGTGTTGTGGATAAGTTTTTGGCTGAAGTGGATTAATTTTAAGTGTTATGCGTGTGGTGTCGTGTTCAAATTTGTTTTAATTAAACAATAGATCCTGTGTTTCATGTGTGATCGATTAGTGTAATTCAAATGAGCATTATAATAAGATTTGATTAAATTAGTTTGGGAGTTTGTCTAGATGGCTTGAGTATCAAAACTCCATAGCATTCGAGGTTGTTACCAAAAGAAAAGGCAATCCATACATGAACTAGTGTTGTTTAATGATTTTGTATAACTAGTTTCTTTCTCATGTATTTAGTATAGCTTTTGTGAATACAATGATGCACCGATCTGCAGTTGCATAATTTTGGTTAAAATTCGAGTAAATCTTATTTAAGCGGTCATGTTAACTTGATTTGTTTTCTTTTTCAGTAACCTGATTTTACGTGTCCATCATAATTTGATTCTTTCTTCTTTTCTAGTAAATTACAAGTAGTTTATTGGTCCTTTGAACTTCATTTCCTTCTCTTGATTGTCGAAGAAGGATTTTGTGGATCGATAGTTGTCATTTACATTGATTTAATGAAATTTTAAGGCGATAATGTACGAAGTTGGTTGTTGACAAGTTTTAGGTAGAAGTGGATTGATTTTAATGGTCATTCATGTGTTGTCATGTCTGGATTTCGTTTTAATTAAAAAATAGATCCTATGTTTCATGTGTGATTAGTGTAATTCTAATAAAGATTATAATCAGATTTGATTAGAATAAATCGAGAGTGTGTTTAGAAGGCTTGAGTATCAAAACTCAATAGCATTTGAGGTTGTTACCAAAAGAAAAAGCAATCCATACGTGAACTAGTGTTGTTTAATGTTTCTGTATAACTAGTTCCTTTTCCAGGTATTTAGTAAAGCTTTTGTGAATACAATGATCCCTTATTTCATGTGTGATCGATTAGTGAGATTTTAATGAAGATTATAATCAGATTTGTGTAGATTAGTCCAGGTGTGTGTTTAGAAGGCTTGAGAATCAAAACTCTAAAGCATTTGAGTTTGTTACCAAAAGCAAAAGCAATCCAAGCGTGAACTTGTGGTGTTTAATGTTTTTGTATATACTAGTTCATTTTCCATGTATATAGTTAAGCTTTTGTGAATACATTGATGCACCGATCAGTAGTTGCAAAATTTGGTTATAATACGAGTAAATCTTGTTTAAGTGGTCGTGTTAACTTGCTTTGTTTTCTTTTTCATTAATCCCACTTTACGTTTCTCGTTTTATGTCTGATTAGTTTTGTTTCCATATAATTTGATTCTTTCTTCTTTTCTAGTAAATTATGAGTAGTTTATTGGTCCTTTGCATATCGATTTATTCTCTTGATGGTTGAACAAGGATTCCAATGATCGATAGTTGTCATTTACATTGATTTTATGGAATTTTAAGGAAATAATGTTTGGAGTTGGTTGTGGAGAGTTGTGGATAAGTTTTAGGCAGATGTGGATTGATGTTAAGAGTCATTCATGTGGTGTCGTGTTCATATTTTGTTTCGATTAAACAATAGATCCTATGTTTCATGTGTAATTGATTAGTTTAATTAAATTGAAGATTATAATTAGATTTGATTAGATTAAATCGAGAATGTGTTTAGAAGGCTTGAGAATCAAAATTCCATTGCATTTGAGGTTGTTTCCTAAATAAAAAGATAATCCATATGTGAACTAGTGTTGTGTAATGTTTTTTATAACTAATCCCTTTCCTAAGTAGATAGTAAAGCTTTTGTGAATATAATGATGCACCGATCTATAGTTGCACAATTTTGGTTAAAATACGAGTAAATCTTATTTAAGTCGTCGGGTTAACTTGATTTGTCTTCTTTTTATTTAATCCTACTTTAAGTTTCTCGTTTTATGTCGGATTAGTTTCGTTTCCCCTATAATTTGATTTTTTCTTCTTCTCTAGTGAATTACAAATAGTTTATAGGTCCTTTGCACCTCATTTCCTTCTCTTGATGGTCGAACATTGATTCTGTTGATCGATAGTTGTCATTTACATTGGTTTAATGGATTTTGAGGCAATAATGCTCAAAGGTGGGTTGTTGAGTGTTGTGGATAAATTTTGCGTGGAAGTGGATTGATTTTAAGGGTCATTCGTGTGGTGTTGTTTCGGTTTTTGTTTCGATTAGTGTGATTCTAATCAAGATTATAAACAGATTTGATTAGATTAGTTTGGGAGAGTGATTAAAAGGCTCGAGAATCATAACGTTAAAGCATTTGAGGTTGTAACCAAAAGCAAAAGCAATCCATGTGTGAAGTTAAGGTTGTAACGCCCGGAAATTTTCTTTGAAGCCAACGAAAGAAGAAAAAAGAAATAAAGTCCAAAGTCGAGGGACCAAACTCGCCAACGAGAGAAACTTCGAAGAATGGGAGTATAAAAAAGGGGGAGGCACCCCATTCTTACCATTTTTTTCAGCCAAGAAGAGAGGAGAGGAGAAGAGAAGGAGAAAAAGAGAAAAAGTGTTGGTTTGGGTTGGTTCGAGCGGCCAAAATCGACTTGTAGCGTGTCAATCGAAGCTCTACTGGACGTGATTGTTAAGGTGAGTTCTAGGACCCCTCTCTTACATGTTTTTGAATGATTTTGGGGCTGGAACACATCTGAAAACCCTTTTTCGAGTTTTTGGGTGTTAACCCGTTTTTATGCATGTGTGTATGTGTATGATTCGTTTGGGGCTTGATTTCTTGCTTGGTTATGCTTGAATGAGGTCGTGGTATGTTTCCCTAAGGCTTAGAATGGCTGATTTGAGCTTAAAAGAGGTTTGGAGGAGGTTGGAGGCTGAAAACCGTCGGTTGCAGTCGGGATGAACTGCATTTTGCATCAGCTAGGGCTAGGCGACCGACAAGGGCGATTGGAGGCCATGCGGCCGATTGGCATGCGACTGAGGTCCATGCGCATGATTGCCATGCGATTGAGGTCCATTCGCACGAAGGGTATGCGACTGAGGTCCATTCGCACGAAGGGTATGCGACTGAGGTGCATTCGCACGAAGGGTATGCGACTGAGGTCCATTCGCACGAAGGGTATGCGACTGAGGTCCATTCGCACGAAGGGTATGCGACTGAGGTCCATTCGCATGAAGGGTATGCGACGGAGGTCCATTCGCACGAAGGGTATGCGACCGAGGTCCATTCGCACGAAGGGTATGCGACCGAGGTCCATTCGCACGAAGGGTATGCGACTGAGGTCCATTCTCACGAAGGTTATGCAGCTGAAGTCCATGCGCCTGAGGTCATGCGACTAAAGGCCATACGCATAGAAGCTATGCGACTGAGAGGCCATACGTATAGATGTCCATTTGCCCATGGGTCCATTGGCATAGGGTCTAAACGCCCGAATGGAGGGCTAGTCGCCCAGATGAAGGGTCAATCGCATGGAGGCCAGGCGACTGAAGGGTGTCCATACGCCCGAATAACCGTAGTATTGTCTGACTTTTGGAAAATGCGGACTTAGACTCGGACCCTTAGGGTTGTAGATGACGAGGTGGGCATGGATGATGCAAGACGATGTATGATGATTAGTTGGCGATGATGATATGTATGATGTTATGTGTGATGTATGCCTGGCGGTGCATGTGGTGCATTGTATGCCAGATGTGTGTTATGTATGTATGATGATGCATGTGTGGTGATGATGTATGTTTATAATTATGTGTAAGTTCCTTATTATGTATGTATGTCTTCCCTTGGCTTTGTGTTGAACGTTAATGAATGTAATGAAAGTATTATGTAACGTAAAGTGGAAGATAATGAAAAGAGGAACGTAATGAATGAATGCATGCATTAATGAATGAATGAAAACGTGAGAGGCTTGCAAGTGAAGTGTAGTGAAGTGCATGGCTCTAAATGCTTTAAGCTCAACCGCATGAGGTTCAGTTAATCCTAAAGTGTGCACACAAGGGTTCCAGTCTTTGTGGCTGACCTTCGCTGTAGTACCCATGTTGATGGGGGTGTAGTACCCATGTTGATGGGGGTGATGTACCCATTTCGATGGGGGTGTAGTACCAATGTTCATGGGGTGATGTACCTATTCCGATGGGGGTGTAGTACCCATGTTGATGGGGGTGATGTACCCATGTTGATGGGGGTGATGTACCCATTTCGATGGGGGTGTAGTACCCATGTTGTTGGGGGTGTAGTGTGTTATAGTTAGCCATAATGTTGGGGGTGTAGTGTGTTATAGTTAGCCATAATGTTGGGGGTGAAATATATGATGGTTACCCGAGTTACGCATAACTTCGGGGGTGTAGCATAAAGCCAAGCATATGTATGAGGTGAGCAACCCTGTTGTTGCAACAGACTCGGATAGCGTGCAATCGTTGAGATTGCCTATGAGGTGAGTGACTCTGTGTCGCAACAGACTTGATAGAGGTCCTTGTCGTGTACTCCGGTACTATGTCAGTCTTAGGACATGAGTCGGGGGTTTGTGTACAGACCCCGACACAGTATCCATCTTCGGACATGAGTCGGGAGTATGGTGTGAGTAGATGAATGAGAAAGTTAATGATGGAAAGAACGAACGTATCATAATAATGTACGATACATACCTTGTCATTCGACCTCACTAATCGTGGCTGAGTGCCACGAAGAGGGTAAAGTCTGACCGGATCTAGAGAGAGAAGTGAAAGATAATGAAGTACGTTGAATGAACAAAAGTTAACAAACGTAATGATGAAGATAATAACGATATTATCTATGTGTACGTATGATGTATGATCACGAACGAATGTAAAGTGTAGTATGATTTTGAAAGAAAGTAAAAGAACGGTTTTAACGAAAGAAAAGTATGTTTTATTATAAAACTAGTACTCACTCAGCAACGTTGACTTTAATGTGTTTCCAATTGGCAGGTATGTTGCTGAGGATGGCACGGGGCGGCTACTCAGCGTATTTTGGATGGCATTCCTTGTTTAAGCTTTTGTAATGTAATGAAACAAATATTTTGTGATTGGGTAACGATTATCCTTATGTAAAAGTTTTTGTGATGAAATGTAATGTTGTTTATGTTTCCGCTGCAACGTTTTATGAAAGTTAAATGTAATTATATCTTTTGTGTGTGATGAGAATCCAACTGTATGCGTCCCGGAACGGGGCCTTACAAAGGTGTTTAATGTATTTGTTTAACTAGTTCTTTTCCCATTGATATAGTTAAGCTTATATGAATACACTGATGCACCAATCAGTTGTTGCACATTTCTGTTAAAATACATGTAAATCTTATTTAACTAGTCGTGTTAACTTGAATTGTCTTACTTTTCATTAATCCCACTTTACATTTCTCGTTTAATGTCTAATTAGTTTCATTTCCACTATAATTTGATTATTCTTCTTTTCTAGTGAATTAGGAGTAGTACATTGGTCCTTTGTACCTCGTTTCCTTCTCTTGATGTCGAACAAGGATTATGTGGATCAATAGTTGTCATTTACGATGATTTAATTGATTTGTAAAGCAATAATATTCGAAGTTGGTTGTGGAGTGTTGTGGATAAGTTTTTGGCAGAAGTGGATTGATTTTAAGGGTTATTCGTGTGGTTTCGTGTTCAGATTTGGTTTCGATTAAAAAACAGTTCCTATGTTTCACGTGTGAACCATTAGTGTAGTTCTAATGAAGATTATAATCTGATTTGATTAGATTAGTTTGGGAGTGTGTTTAGATGGCTTGAGAATCAAAATTCCATATTATTTGAAATTGTTACCAAAATAAAAGGCAATCCATAAGTGAACTTGTGTTGTTTAACGTTTTTGTATAACCAGTTCCTTTCTCATTTATTTAGTTAAACTTTCGTGAATACACTGATATATTGATCTGTAACTACAAAATTTTGATTAAAATACAAGTACATCTAATTTAAGTGGTCATGTTAACTTGATTTATCTTATTTTTCATTAATCCCAGTTTACGTTTGTTGTTTTATGCTGATTAGACTCATTTCCCCCATAATTTGATTCTTTCTTCTTTTCTTGTGAATTAGGAGTAGGTCATTGGTCCTTTGCAACTCGGTTCTTTGTCTTGATGTCGAAAAAGGAATCTTGTGGATCGATAGTTGCCATTTACATTGATTTGATGGATTTTTAAAGTAATAATGTTCGAAGTTGGTTGTGAAGTGTTATGGATATATTTTGGGCTAAAGTGGATTGATTTTAAGAGTCATTCGCGTGGTGTCGTGTTCGAATTTTGTTTCGATTAATCAATAGATCATATGTTTCATGTGTGATCGATTAGTATAATTCTAATGAAGATTTTAATCTGATTTGATTATATTAAATCGAGAGTTTGTTTAGAATGCTTGAGAATCAAAATTCCATAGCATTTGAGGTTGTTACCAAAATAAAAAAAACAATCTATACGTGTACTAGTGTTGTTTAAGGTTTTTGTATAACTAGTTCCTTTCCTAAGTATGTAGTTAAGTTTTTGTAAATACAATGATGCACCAATCTATAGTTGCACAATTTTGGTTAAAATACGAGTAAATCTAAGTTAAGTGGTCGTGTTAACTTAATTTGTATTCTTTTTCATTAATCCCACTTTAAGTTTCTCGTTTTATGTCTGATTAGTTTCATTTCCACTATAATTTGTTTCTTTCCCCATTCTAGTAATTTACGAGTAGTTTATTGGTCCTTTGCCCTCGCTTTCTTCACTTGATGGTCGAACAAGGATTCTGTGGATCAATAGTTTTATTTACATTGGCTTAATGGATTTTTGAGGCAAAATGTTCAAAGGTGGTTGTTGAGTGTTGTGGATAAGTTTTGGGAGGAAGTGGATTAGTTTTAAAGGTCATTCATGTGGTGTCATGCTCGGTTTTAGTTTCGATTAACCAATAGATCCTATATTTTCATGTGTGATCGTTAGTGTAATTCTAATGATTATTATAATCAGATTTGATTAGATTGGTTGGGAGTGTGTGTGGAAAGGCTTGAGGATACAAACTCCATAGCATTTGAGGTTGTTACCAAAAGAAAAAACAATCCATATATGAACTAGTGTTGCTGAATGTTTATGTATAATTAGTTCCTTTCCCACATATATACTTAAGCTTATGTGAATAGACTGATGCGCCAATCAGTAGTTGCACTGTTTTGCTTAAAATACGAGTATATCTTATTTAATTAGTGGTGTTAACTTGATTTGTCTTCTTTTTCATTAATCTAACATTATATTCTTGTTTTATGTCTGATTAGTTTCGATTCCATTATAATTTGATTCTTTCTTCTTTTCTAGTAATTTACGAGTAGTTTGTTGGTCCTTTGCATCTTGCTTTCTTCTCTTGATGGCCGAACAAGGATTCTGTGGATCAATAGTTTCATTTACATTAGTTTAATGGATTTTTGGGCAATAATGTTCAAAGGTGGTTGTGGAGTGTTGTGGATAAGTTTTGGGAGGAAGTGGATTGGTTTTAAGGGTCATTCAAGTGGTGTCGTGTTTGGATTTGTTTTCTATTAAACAATAGATCCTATGTTTCTAATGTGATCGATTAGTGTAAATCTAATGAAGATTATAATCTGATTTGATTAGATTAGTTTGGGAGTGTGTTTAGTAGGCTTGAGATTCGAAACTCCATAGCATTTAAGGTTGTTACCAAAAGAAAAAGCAACCATACGTGAATAAGTGTTATTTAATGTTTTTCTACAACTAGTTATTTTCCCATGTATATAGTTATGCTTTTGTGAATACACTGATATACCAATTTGTAGTTGCACATGGTTAAAATACGAGTAAATCTTATTTAAGTCGTCTTGTTAACTTGATTTGGCTTCTTTTTCATTAACCCCACTTTACGTTTCTCGTTTTATGTCTGATTAGTTTCGTTTCCACTATAATTTGATTCTTTTTTCTTTTCTAGTGAATTAGTAGTAGTTCATTGGTCCTTTGCACCTTGGTTCCTTCTCTTGATGTTAAACAAGGATTATATGGATCGATAGTTGTCATTTGCATTGATTTAATTGATTTTTAAAGCAATCATGTTTGAAGTTGGTTGTGGAGTGTTGTGCTTAAGTTTTCAGCAGAAGTGGTTTGATTTTAAGTGTCATTCGTTTGGTTTCGTGTTTAGATTTGGTTTCAATTAAACAATAGATTCTATGTTTCATGTGTGATCGACTAGTGTAAATCTAATGAAGATTATAACCAGATCTGATTAGATTATAATCAGATGTGATTAGATTAAATCATGAGTTTGTTTAGATGGCATGAGAATCAAAATTCCGTAGCATTTGAATTTGTTAACAAAATAAAAGGCAATCCATACATGAACTCGTGTTGTTTAACGTTTCTGTATAACTAGTTCCTCTCCCATTTATTTAGTTAAAATTTTGTGAATACACTGATATACCGATCTTTAGCTGCACAATTTTGATTAAAATACAAGTAAATCTAATTTAAGTGGTCATTTTAACTTGATTTATCTTCTTTCTCATTAATCCCACTTTACATTTCTTGTTTAATGCTGATTAGTCTCGTTTCCACTATAATTTGTTTCTTTCTTCTTTTCTAGTGAATTAGGAGCAGGTCATTGTTCCTTTGCACCTTGGTTCTTTCTCTTGATATCGAACAAGGAATCATGTGGATTGATAGTTGCCATTTACATTGATTTGATGGATTTTTAAAGAAATAATGTTCGAAGTTGGCTGTGAAGTGTTGTGGATAAGTTTTGGGCTGAAGTGGATTGATTTTAAGAGTCATTCACGTGGTGTCGTGTTCGAATTTTGTTTTGATTAATCAATAGATCATATGTTTCATGTGTGATCGATTAGTGTAATTCTAATGAAGATTATAATCAGATTTGATTATATTAAATCGAGAGTTTGTTTAGCATGCTTGAGAATCAAAATTCCATAGCTTTTAAGGTTGTTACCAAAAGAAAAAGCAAACCATACGTGAACAAGTGTTATTTAATGTTTTTGTATAACTAGTTATTTTCACATGTATTTAGTTATGCTTTTGTGAATACACTGATATACCAATTTGTAGTTGCACAATTTTGGTTAAAATACGAGTAAATCTTATTTAAGTGGTCGTGTTAACATGATTTGGCTTCTTTTTCATTAATCCCACTTTACGTTTCTCGTTTTATGTCTGATTAGTTTCGTTTCCACCATAATTTGATTCTTTCTTCTTTTCTAGTGAATTAGGAGTAGGTCATTGGTCCTTTGCAAAACTTGTTCTTTCTCTTAATGTCGAACAAGGAATCCTGTAGATCTATAGTTGCCATTTACATTGATTTGATGGATTTTTAAGTAATAATGTTCGAAGTTGGCTGTGAAGTGTTGTGGATAAGTTTTGGGCTGAAGTGGATTGATTTTAAGAGTCATTCGCGTGGTGTCGTGTTCGAATTTTGTTTCGATTAATCAATAGATCATATGTTTCATTTGTGATCAATTAGTGTATATCTAATAAAGATTATAATCAGATTTGATTATATTAAATCGAGATTTTGTTTAGAATGCTTGAGAATCAAAATTCCATAGCATTTGAGGTTGTTACCAAAATAAAAAAACAATCTATACGTGTACTAGTGTTGTTTAATGTTTTTGTATAACTAGTTCCTTTCCCAAGTATGTAGTAAGCTTTTGTGAATACAATGATGCATCGTTCTGTAGTTGCACATTTTGGTTAAACTTGGAGTAAATCTAATTTAAGTGGTCGTGTTAACTTGATTTGTCTTCTTTTTCATTAATCCCACTTTAACTTTCTTGTTTTATCTTTGATTAGTTTCGTTTCCACTATAATTTGATTCTTTCTTCTTTTCTAGTAATTGACGAGTAATTTATTGGTTCTTTGCACCTCGCTTTCTTCACTTAATGGTCGAACAAGGATTTTGTAGATCAATAGTTTTATTTACATTGGTTTAATGGATTATTGAGGCAATGATGTTCAAAGGTGGTTGTGGATGTTGTGGATAAGTTTTGGGAGGAAGTGGATTGGTTTTAAGGTTCATTCATGTAGTGTCGTGTGGGATTTAGTTTCGATTAACCAATAGATCCTATATTTTCATGTGTGATCGTTTAGTGTAATTCTAATGATTATTATAATCAGATTTGATTAGATTGGTTTGGGAGTGTGTGTGGAAAGCTTGAGAATAAAAACTCCATAGCGTTTGAGGTTGTTACCAAAAGAAAAAAGCAATCCATTTGTGAACTAGTGTTGCTTAATGTTTTTGTATAACTAGTTCCTTTCCCACGTATATACTTAATCTTATGTGAATACACTGATGCCCCAATCAGTAGTTGCATTTTTTTGGTTAAAATACGAGTAAATCTTATTTAACTAGTCGTGTTAACTTGATTTGTCTTCTTTATCATTAATCTAACATTACGTTTCTCATTTTATGTCTGATTAATTTCGTTTCCACTATAATTTGATTCTTTCTTCTTTTCTAGTAATTTACAAGTAATTTGTTGGTACTTTGTATCTCGCTTTCTTCTCTTGATGGTCGAACAAGGATTCTATGGATCAATACTTTCATTTATATCGGTTTAATCGATTTTTGGGCAATAATGTTAAAAGGTGGTTGTGAAGTGTTGTGGATAAGTTTTGGGAGGAAGTGGATTCGTTTTAAGGGTCATTCAAGTGGTGTCATGTTTGGATTTGGTTTCGATTAAACAATAGTTCTTGTGTTTCATATGTGTTTGATTAGTGTAATTCTAATGAGCATTATAATCAGATTTGATTAGATTAGTTTGGGAGTGTGTTAAGAAGGCTTGAGATTCGAAGCTCCATAGCATTTAAGGTTGTTACCAAAAGAAAAAGCAAACCATACGTGAACAAGTGTTATTTAATGTTTTTGTATAACTAGTTATTTTCCCTGTATTTAGTTATGATTTTGTGAATACACTGATATACTGATTTGTAGTTGCACAATTTTGGTTAAAATAAAAGTAAATCTTACTTAAGTGGTCGTGTTAACTTGATTTGGCTTCTTTTTCATTAATCCCATATCACGTTTCTCGTTTTATGTCTAATTACTTTTGTTTCCTCTATAATTTAATTCTTTTTTCTTTTCTAGTGAATTAGGAGTAGTTCATTGGTCCTTCGCACCTCGATTCCTTCTCTTGATGTCAAAGAGGGATTATATGGATCAATAGTTGTCATTTACATTGATTTAGTCGATTTTTAAAGCAATCATGTCCGAAGTTGGTTGTGGAGTGTTGTGCATAAGTTTTCAGTAGAAGTGGATTGATTTTAAGCGTCATTTGTGTGGTGTCGTGTTTAGATTTGGTTTCAATTAAACAATAGATCCTATGTTTCATGTGTGATTGATTAGTGTAAATCTAGTGAAGATTATAATCAGATTTGAATAGATTGTAATGAGATGTGATTAGATTAAATCACGAGTTTGTTTAGATGGCTCAAGAATCAAAATTCCATAGCATTTGAAATTGTTACCAAAATAAAAATCAATCCATACGTGAACTTGTGTTTTTTAATGTTTTTGTATAACTAGTTCCTTTGCCATTTATTTAGTTAAACTTTTGTGAATACACTGATATAACGATGTGTAGCTACACAATTTTGATTAAAATACAGGTAAATGTAATTTAAGCGGTCGTGTAACTTGATTTATCTTCTTTTTCATTAATCCCACTTTACGTTTCTTGTTTTATGCTGATTAGTTTCGTTTCCACTATAATTTGATTCTTTCTTCTTTTCTAGTGAATTAGGAGTAGATCATTGGTCCTTTGCACCTCGGTTCTTTCTCTTGATATCAAACATGGAATCATGTGGATCGATAGTTGCCATTTACATTGATTTGATGGAATTTTAAAGAAATAATGTTCAAAGTTGGCTGTGAAGTGTTGTGGATAAATTTTGGGCTGAAGTGGATTGATTTTAAGAGTCATTCGCGTGGTGTCGTGTTCGAATTTTGTTTTGATTAAACAATAGATCATATGTTTCATGTGTGATCGATTAGTGTAATTCTAATGTTATAATCAGATTTGATTATATTAAATCGAGAGTTTGTTTAGAATGCTTGAGAATCAAAATTCTATAGCATTTGAGGTTGTTTCCAAAAAAAAAACAATATGAGTAAATCTTATTTAACTAGTCGTGTTATTTTGATTTGTCTTCTTTTTCATTAATCCAACGTTATGTTTCTTTGTTTTATGTATGATTAGTTTCGTTTCCACTATAATTTGATTCTTTCTTCTTTTCTAGTAATTTATGAGTAGTTTATTGGTCCTTTGCATCTCGCTTTCTTCTCTTGATGGTCGAACAAGGATTCTGTGGATCAATAGTTTCATTTACATTGGTTTAATGGATTTTTGGGCAATAATGTTCAAAGGTGGTTGTGGAGTGTTGTGGATAAGTTTTGGGAGGAAGTGGATTGGTTTTAAGGGTCATGCAAGTGGTGTCGTGTTTGGATTTGGTTTCGATTAAACAATAGATCTTGTGTTTCATATGTGTTCGATTAGTGTAATTCTAATGAGCATTATAATCAGATTTGATTAGACTAGTTGGGAGTGTGTTAAGAAGGCTTGAGAGTCGAACCTCCATAGCATTTAAGGTTGTTACCAAAAGAAAAAAGCAAACCAGACGTGAACAAGTGTTATTTAATGTTTTTGTTTAACTAGTTATTTTCCCATGTATTTAGGTTTGCTTTTGTGAATAAACTGATATACCGATTTGTAGTTGATAATTTTGGTTAAAATACGTGTAAATCTTATTTAAATGGGCGTGTTAACTTGATGTGGCTTCTTTTTCATTAATCCCACTTTACGTTTCTCGTTTTATGTCTGATTAGTTTCGTTTCCACTATAATTTGATTCTTTTCTAGTGAATTAGGAGTAGTTCATTAGTCCTTTGCACCTCGGTTCCTTATCTTGTGTAAGGCTTTGTTCTCGGGACGCTCACAGCTGGTCAATCATCGCAAATAAGACATATAATTATATTAACTTTACTAAAATCGTGCAGCGGAAAAAAACTTTAAACAAACGTTTCATTTCCTTTAAATAAACACTTTTGCAAAATAATATATCGTTCATTACAAAATATAGTTCATTCGTATTACAATGCAAAAACGTTATACAAAAGAATACCATCCAAAAATGCCAAGTAGCTGCCACACGTCATCCTCAGCAATGCTCACCTGCCAACTGGAAAATGCATAAAAAGTCAGCTTTGGTGAGAGAGTTCTAGTTTTATAAAAACATTACATTACCCTCCATTCATTAAAACACTTTCATTACTATCGCACGTGATCACACATCGTACATACATCAAGGTAATCATTATTATCTTCATCATCATTTGTTTCGTACATTTCACACGTTTCGCACATTTTGTACTCATCGCACTTTTCGTACACTATTATCTTTCACTTCTATCTAGGTCCTCTCATGTGCTTAACCCCCCTCTAGAGCACCAAGCAAATCATCTAGGGTTAAGCGACAAGGACCCTATAACGCACGTATGGAGTGGTCACTAGGACAGACTCCCCCTGTGTGTGTGAACTCTTATGGGTTAGCCAAGATCGCACACTGTATAACACACAGTAATTAGGAAATCGCACGTATTGGAGCAGTCACCCAGACTGAACTCTTATTGTGTGTATGAACCCTTATGAGTTAGCCAAAATCGCACGATGTAGACACACACAGTTGAGTTAACAACTCTCAATGAGTTGTGAACCAGTTTCATTTGCTTGCAAGGCTTTTCATTCGTTCCTTCATTATGTTCCACTTCATTATCTTAAATCTTTCAGTTTGTTAAGATAATACTTTACGTTCATTATCAATATCACACCACGTAAAGTCAGGTCATCATACGTAATAAGGAACATAAGAACACATATCATACATAGCATACATAGCATCAATCATACTTCATCATAAACACCATGCATCGCACATTCACATACATAAACATATGCATATCAAGCATAAAGCATCACAAGACATAACTGACCCACTGCGGGACAGCGGGGGTTCGAGGGCGGCAGCCCCTGACAGCGGGGTTTTAGGGGCAGCAGCTCCTAGTGGGGGTCCAAAGGGCAATGCCCCTGGCTGGGGCCGTGCTGCCAGGTCAGCACGAAAAATTTTTATTTTAACACTTTTATATAGCACATTTCCTTATCGAAAAATCGATCTTCTCGTTAAAACCTCTTAAAATCTTGGTCATTTAAATCGTATATTTAGTATGCATTTCCAGCCTCAAACTAGTTCAATACCTTTAAAATAGGGGATCTAGAACTCACCTGGACTCGATGAGTAGCTTCTCAATCAAGCTTACAAAGCAAGGGTTGCACTGCACAGCCTGCAGATAAGTTAACACTCAAAGGAGTTAATTTCTGCCTAATTTCGCTGCTAATTTCACTGCCAGACCAGCAGTTTCGTTGCTAGTCTCGCCAGTAGTTTTGCTGCTAGTTTCGCTGACATCTTCGCTAGCAGTTTCGCTAGCATCTTTGCTGCCAGTTTCGCTCCCAGTTTCACCCAACTTTCGTTGGAAAACCATGACTGCGAAACTACCTGCAAAACTACAGTTTCACAGGAAGATCCACAGTTTCGCTGGACGAACAACTAATTTCACTGGATGAACACCCAGTTTCGCAGAACGGGCTGAAAAATACGAACAAACCCATTTTTGACCCAAAACTTCAATCTTTTACATCCAAAACTTTGGTTTATCACCCAATAAGCTATATCTAAGCTTCTTACATGTTTTCTTACACAAAAACGTTTCAATCTTTTACATCCAAAACCTTGGTTTATCACCCAATAAGCTATATCTAAGCTTCTTACATGTTTTCTTACACAAACATGTGAGTTTGGGGCGAATCTTTGCCACTTTCAAAAACACCAAACCTAGAATCCAGGTTTACATCAAAAGAAACGATTAAATGATGTTTCTTACCTGGATTTGTGGTGTTTTCTTGTTGTTTGGATGCCCACGAACACCGATCTTCAATCCCGAGATCAACCGAGCCTTGAATCTTCAATATTCTCTACTTTCTCTCTCTATTCTCTCTCTAAAACTAGAGTGTTGAGTTGCAAATGAGAGCTGCTCAAGCTAATCTGTTTATGTATACTGGGCGTTCCCGAGACCTTAAACTCGCCAAACACATAACCCGCGAAGTCTACTTGGTCTATAACCCATAGCCGTCTTATTTTCATTAAATGATATCGTCTAAGCCCATTATTATTATTTGGCTCGCTTAGACATTATTCAGGGCGTTACATCTTGATGTCGAACAAGGATTATATTGATCGATAGTTGTCATTTACATTGATTTAATCGATTTTTAAAGCAATCATGTTCGAAGTTGGTTATGGAGTGTTGTGCATAAGTTTTCAGCAGAACTGGATTGATTTTAAGCATCATTCATGTGGTGTCGTGTTCAGATTTGGTTTCAACTAAACAATATATCATATGTTTCATGTGTGATCGATTAGTGTAAATCTAATGAAGATTATAATCATATTTGATTAGATTATAATTAGATGTGATTAGATTAAATCACGAGTTTGTTTAGATGGATTGAGAATCAAAATTCCATAGCATTTGAAATTGTTACCAAAATAAAAGGCAATCCATACGTGAACTTGTGTTGTTAATGTTATTGTATAACTAGTTCCTTTCCCATTTATGTAGTTAAACTTTTGTGAATACACTGATATACCGATCTGTAGCTGCACAATTTTGACTAAAATACAAGTAAATCTAATTTATGTGGTCGTGTTAACTTGATATGTCTTCTTTTTCATTAATCCCACTTTATGTTTCTTGTTTTATGCTTATTAGTTTCGTTTCCATTATAATTTGATTCTTTCTTGTTTTCTAGTGAATTAGGAGTAGGTCAATGGTCCTTTGCACCTCGGTTCTTTCTCTTGATGATGAACAAGGAATCCTGTGGATTGATAGTTGCCATCTACATTGATTTGATGGATTTTTAAAGTATTAATGTTTGAAGTTGGTTGTGAAGTGTTGTGGATAAGTTGTGGGATGAAGTGGATTAATTTTAAGAGTCATTTGCGTGGTGTCGTGTTCGAATTTTGTGTCGATTAATCAATAGATCATATGTTTCATGTGTGATCGATTAGGGTAATTCTAATGAAGATTTTAATCAGATTTGATCATATTAAATCGAGAGTTTGTTTAGAATGCTTGAGAATCAAAATTCCATAGCTTTTGAGGTTGTTACCAAAATAAAAACAATCTATAGGTGTACTAGTGTTGTTTAATGTTTTTGTATAACTAGTTCCTTTCCCAAGTATGTAGTTAAGCTTTTGTGAATACAATGATGCACCGGTCTGTAGTTGCACAATTTTTGTTAAAATACGAGTAAATCTAATTTAAGCGGTCGAGTTAACTTGATTTGTCTTCTTTTTCATTAATCCTACTTTAAGTTTCTTGTTTTATGTTAGATTAGTTTCGTTTCCACTATAATTTGATTCTTTCTTCTTTTCTAGTAATTTTCGAGTAGTTTATTGGTCCTTTGCATCTCGCTTTCTTCACTTGAGAGTCGAACAAGGATTCCGTGGAACAATATTTTTATTTACATTGGTTTAATGGATTTTTGAGGCAATAATGTTCAAAGGTGGTTGTGGAGTGTTGTGGATAAGTTTTGGGAGGAAGCGTATTGGTTTTAAGGGTCATTCATGTGGTTTCACGTTGCATTTAGTTTCGATTAACCAATAGATCCTCTATTTTCATGTGTGATCGTTTAGTGTAATTCTAATGAATATTACAATCAGATTTGATTAGATTGGTTTGGGAGTGTGTGTGGAAGGCTTGAAAATAAAAACTCAATAGCATTTGAGGTTGTTACCAAAAGAATAAGCAATCCATATGTGAACTAGTGTTGCTTACTATTTTTGTATAACTAGTTCCTGTCCCACGTATATACTTAGGCTTATGTGAATACACTAACGCACCAATCAGTAGTTGTACTGTTTTGGTTAAAATACGAGTAAATCTTATTTAACAAGTCGTGTTATTTTGATTTGTCTTCTTTTTCATTAATCCAACGTTATGTTTCTTGTTTTATGTATGATTAGTTTCGTTTCCATTATAATTTAGTTCTTTCTTCTTTTCTAGTAATTTACGAGTACTTTATTGGTCCTTTGCATCTCGCTTTCTTCTCTTGATGGCCGAACAAGGATTCCGTGGATCAATAGTTTCATTTACATTAGTTTAATGGATTTTTGGGAAATAATGTTCAAAGGTGGTTGTGGAGTGTTGTGGATAAGTTTTGGGAGGAAGTGGATTGGTTTTAAGTGTCATTCAAGTGGTGTCGTGTTTGGATTTGTTTTCTATTAAACAATAGATCCTATGTTTCATGTGTGATCGACTAGTGTAAATCTAATGAAGATTATAATCCAATTTGATTAGATTAGTTTGGGAGTGTGTTTAGTAGGCTTGAGATTCGAAACTCCATAGTACTTAAGGTTGTTACCAAAAGAAAAAGCAAACCAGACGTGAACAAGTGTTATTTAATGTTTTTGTATAACTAGCTATTTTCCCATGTATTCAGTTATGCTTTTGTGAATACACTAATATACCAATTTGTAGTTGCACAATTTTGGTTAAAATACGAGTAAATCTTATTTAAGTCGTCATGTTAACTTGATTTGGCTTCTTTTTCATTAATCCCACTTTACGTTTCTCGTTTTTATGTCTGATTAGTTTCGTTTCCACTATAATTTGATTCTTTTTTCTTTTCTAGTGAATTAGGAGTAGTTCATTGGTCCTTTGCACCTCGGTTCCTTTTCTTGATGTTGAACAAGGATTATATGGATCGATAGTTGTCATTTAAACTGATTTAATCAATTTCTATAGCAATCATGTTCGAAGTAGGTTGTAGAGTGTTGTGCATAAGTTTTCAGCAGAAGTGGATTGATTTTAAGCGTCATTGTGTGGTGTCGTGTTTAGATTTGGTTTCAATTAAACAATAGCTCCTATGTTTCATGTGTGATCGATTAGTGTAAATCTAGTGAAGATTATAATCAGATTTGAATAGATTATAAACAGATGTGATTAGCTTAAATCACGAGTTTGTTTAGATGGCTTAAGAATCGAAATTCCTTAGCATTTGAAATTGTTACCAAAATAAAAAGCAATCCATACGTGAACTTGTGTTTTTTAATGTTTTTGTATAACTAGTTCCTTTTCCATTTATTTAGTTAAACTTTTGTGAATACACTGATATAACGATCTGTAGCTGCACAATTTTGATTAAAACACAAGTAAATCTAATTTAAGTGGTCGTGTTAACTTGATTTATCTTCTTTTTCGTTAATCCCACTTTACGTTTCTTGTTTTATGCTGATTAGTTTTGTATCCACTATAATTTGATTCTTTCTTCTTTTCTAGTGAATTAGGAGTAGGTCAATGGTCCTTTGCACCTCGGTTCTTTCTCTTGATGACGAACAAGGAATCCTGTGGTTTGATAATTGCCATTTACATTGATTTGATGGATTTTTAAAGTATTAATGTTTGAAGTTGGCTGTGAAGTGTTGTGGATAAGTTGTGGGATGAAGTGGATTGATTTTAAGAGTCATTCGCGTGGTGTCGTGTTCGAATTTTGTTTCGATTAACCAATAGATCATATGTTTCATGTGTGATCGATTAGTGTAATTCTACTAAAGATTTTAATCTGATTTGAATATATTAAAGCAAGAGTTTGTTTAGAATGTTTGAGAATCAAAATTCCATAGCATTTGAGGTTGTTACCAAAATAAAAACAATCTATACGTGTACTAGTGTTGTTTAATGTTTTTGTATAACTAGTTCATTTCCCAAGTATGTAGTTAAGCTTTTGTGAATACAATGATGCACCGGTCTGTAGTTGCACAATTTTGGTTAAAATACGAGTAAATCTAATTTAAGTGGTCGTGTTAACTTGATATGTCTTCTTTTTCATTAATCCCACTTTAACTTTCTCGTTTTATCTTTGATTTGTTTCGTTTGCACTATACATTGATTCTTTCTTCTTTTCTAGTCATTTACGAGTAGTTTATTGGTCCTTTGCAACTCGCTTTCTTCACTAGATGGCCGAACAAGGATTATATGGATGAATAATTTAGTTTACATAGGTTTAATATATTTTTGGGCAATAATGTTCAAAGGTGGTTGTAGAGTGTAGTGGATAAGTTTTAGGAGGATGTGGATTGGTTTTAAGGGTCATTCAAGTTGTGTCGTGTTTGGATTTTGTTTCGATTAAACAATAGACCTTGTGTTTCACATGTGTTCGATTAGTGTAATTCTCATGAGCATTATAATCCGATTTGATTAGATTAGTTTGCGAGTGTGTTGGAAGGCTTGAGATTCGAAACTCTATAGCATTTAATGTTGTTACCAAAAGAAAAAGCAAACCATACATGAACAAGTGTAATATTTTTGTATAACTAGTTATTTTCCCATGTATTTAGTTATGGTTTTGTGAATACACTGATATACCGATTTGTAGTTGCACAATTTTGGTTAAAATACGAGTAAATCTTATTTAAGTCGTCATGTTAACTTGATTTGGCTTCTTTTTCATTAATCCACTTTACGTTTCTCGTTTTATGTCCGATTAGTTCTTTTCCACTATAATTTGATTCTTTATTCTTTTCTAGTGAATTAGGAGTAGCTCGTTGGTCCTTTGCACCTCGGTTCCTTCTCTTGATGTTGAACAAGGATTATATGGATCGATAGTTGTCATTTACATTGATTTAATTGATTTTTAAAGCAATCATGTTCGAAGTTGGTTGTGGAGTGTTGTGCATAAGTTTTCAGCAGAAGTGGATTGATTTTAAGCGTCATTCGTGTGGTGATGTGTTTAGATTTGGTTTCAATTAAACAATAGATCCTATGTTTCATGTGTGATCGAGTAGTGTAAATCTAGTGAAGATTATAATCAGATTTGAATAGATTGTAATCAGATGTGATTAGATTAAATCACGAGTTTGTTTAGATGGCTTGAGAATCAAAATTCCATAGCATTTGACATTGTTACCAAAATAAAAAGCAATCCATACGTGAACTTTTGTTTTCTAATGTTTTTGTATAACTAGTTCTTTGCCATTTATTTAGTTAAACTTTTGTGAATACACTGATATAACGATCTGTAGCTGCACAATTTTGATTAAAATATAAGTAAATCTAATTTAAGTGGTTGTGTTAACTTGATTTATCTTCTTTTTCATTAATCCCACTTTACGTTTCTTGTTTTATGCTGATTAGTTTCGTTTCCACTATAAGTTGATTCTTTCTTCTTTTCTAGTGAATTAGGAGTAGGTCATTGGTCCTTTGCACCTCGGTTCTTTCTCTTGATGTCGAATAAGGAATCCTGTGGATTGATAGTTGCCATTTACATTGATTTGATGGATTTTTAAAGTAATAATCTTCAAAATTGGCTGTGAAATGTTGTGGATAAGTTTTGGGCTGACGTAGATTGATTTTAAGAGTCATTCGCATGGTGTCATGTTCGAATTTTGTTTCGATTAATCATTAGCTCATATGTTTCATATGTGAACGATTAGTATAATTCTAATGAAGATTATAATCAGATTTGATTAGATGAAATTGAGAATTTGTTTAGATTGCTTGAGAATTAAAATTCCATAAAGTTGAGGTTGTTACCAAAATAAAAGACAATATATACGTGTACTAGTGTTGTTTAAAATTTTTGTATAACTAGTTCCTTTTCCAAGTTTGTAGTTAAGCTTTTTTCAATACAATGATGCACCAATCTGTAGTTGCACAATATTGGTTAAAATACGAGTAAATCTAATTTAAGTGGTCGTGTTAACTTGATTTGTCTTCTTTTTCATTAATCCCACTTTAAGTTTCTCGTTTTATGTCTGATTTGTTTTGTTTCCACTATAATTAGATTATTTCTTCTTTCTCGTTATTTACGAGTAGTTTATTGGTCCTTTGGACTTGCTTTCTTCACTTGATGGTCAAACAAGGATTCTATGGATGAATAATTTTATTTACATAGGTTTAATGGATTTTTGAGGCAATAATGTTCAAAAGTGGTTGTGGAGTGTTGTGGATAAGTTTTGGGAGGAAGTGGATTGGTTTTAAGGGTCATTCATGTGGTGTCGTGTTCAGATTTAGTTTCAATTAACCAATAGATCCTATATTTTCATGTGTGATCGTTTAGTGTAATTCTAACGAATATTATAATCAGATTTGATTAGATTAGTTTGGGAGTGTGTGTGGAAGGCTTGAGAATAAAAACTCCATATCATTTGAGGTTGTTACCAAAAGAAAAAGCAATCCATATGTGAACTAGTGTTGCTTAATGTTTTTGTATAACTAGTTCCTTTCCAACGTATATACTTAAGCTTATGTGAATACACTGACGCACCAATCAGTAGTTGCATTGTTTTGGTTAAAATACAAGTAAATCTTATTTAACTAGTTGTGTTAACTTGATTTGTCTTCTTTTTCACTAATCCAACATAACGTTTCTCGTTTTATGTCTGATTAGGTTTGTTTCCACTATATTTGATTCTTTCTTCTTTTCTAGTAATTTACGAGTAGTTTATTAGTCCTTTGCATCTCGCTTTCTTCTCTTGATGGTCGAACAAGGATTTTGTGGATCAATAGTTTCATTTACATTGATTTAATGGATTTTTGGGCAATAATGTTCAAAGGTGGTTGTGGAGTGTAGTGGTTGTGGAGTGTAGTGGATAAGTTTTTGGAGGAAGTGGATTGGTTTTAAGGGTCATTCAAGTTGTGTCGTGTTTAGATTTGGTTTCGATTAAACAATATATCTTGTGTTTCATTTGTGTTTGATTAGTGTAATTCTAATGAGCATTATAATCTGATTTGATTAGATTAGTTTGGGAGTGTGTTCAGAAGGTTTGAGATTTGAAACTCCATAGCATTTAAGGTTGTTCCCAAAAGAAAAAGAAACTATACGTGAACAAGTGTTATTTAATGTTTTTGTATAACTAGTTATTTTCCCATGTATTTAGTTATGCTTTTGTGAATACACTGATATACGATTTAATTGATTTTTAAAGCAATCATGTTCGAAGTTGGTTGTGGAGTGTTGTGCATAAGTTTTCAGCAGAAGTGGATTGATTTTAAGCGTCATTCGTGTGGTGATGTGTTTAGATTTGGTTTCAATTAAACAATAGATCCTATGTTTCATGTGTGATCGAGTAGTGTAAATCTAGTGAAGATTATAATCAGATTTGAATAGACTGTAATCATATGTGATTAGATTAAATCATGAGTTTGTTTAGATGGCTTGAGAATCAAAATTCCATAGCATTTGAAATTGTTACCAAAATAAAAAGCAATCCATACGTGAACTTGTGTTTTTTAATGTTTTTGTATAACTAGTTCCTTTGCCATTTATTTAGTTAAACTTTTGTGAATACACTGATATAACGATCTGTAGCTGCACAATTTTGATTAAAATACAAGTAAATCTAATTTAAGCGGTCGTGTTAACTTGATTTATCTTCTTTTTCATTAATCCCACTTTACGTTTCTTGTTTTATGCTAATTAGTTTTGTTTCCACTATAATTTGATTTTTTCTTATTTTCTAGTGAATTAGGAGTAGGTCATTGATCCTTTGCACCTTGGTTCTTTCTCTTGATGTCGAATAAGGAATCCTGTGGATTGATAGTTGCCATTTACATTGATTTGATAGATTTTTAAAGTAATAATCTTCGAAATTGGCTGTGAAGTGTTGTGGATAAGTTTTGGGCTGACGTGGATTGATTTTAAGAGTCATTCGCATGGTGTCATGTTCGAATTTTGTTTCGATTAATCAATAGCTCATATGTTTCATGTGTGATTAGATTAAATCGAGACATTGTTTAGATTGCTTGAGAATCAAAATTCCATAAAATTTGAGGTTGTTACCAAAATAAAAGTCAATATATACGTGTACTTGTGTTGTTTAACATTTTTGTATAACTAGTTCCTTTCCCAAGTTTGAAGGTAAGCTTTTGTGAATACAATGATGCACCAATCTGTAGTTGCACAATATTGGTTAAAATACGAGTAAATATAATTTAAGTGGTCGTGTTAACTTGATTTGTCTTCTTTTTCATTAATCCCACTTTAAGTTTCTTGTTTTATGTCTGATTTGATTTGTTTCTACTATAATTTGATGATTTCTTCTTTTCTATATATTTACAAGTAGTTATTGGTCCTTTGCACTCGCTTTCTTCACTTGATGGTCGAAGAAGGATTCTATGGATGAATAATTTTATTTACATAGGTTTAATGGATTTTTGAGGCAATAATGTTCAAAGGTGGTTGTGGAGTGTTGTGGATAAGTTTTGGGAGGAAGTGGATTGGTTTTAAGGGTCATTCATGTGGTGTCATGTTCAGATTTAGTTTCGATTAACCAAAAGATCCTATATTTTCATGTATGATCGTTTAGTGTAATTCTAATGAATATTATAATCAGATTTGATTAGATTAGTTTGGGAGTGTGTGTGGAAGGCTTGAGAATAAAAACTTCATATCATTTGAGGTTGTTACCAAAAGAAAAAGCAATCCATATGTGAACTAGTGTTGCTTAATGTTTTTGTATAACTAGTTCCTTTCCGACGTATATACCTAAGCTTATGTGAATACACTGACGCCCCCAATCAGTAGTTGCATTGTTTTGGTTAAAATACAAGTAAATCTTATTTAACTAGTCGTGTTAACTTGATTTGTCTTCTTTTTCACTAATCCAACATTACGTTTCTCGTTTTATGTCTGATTAGTTTTGTTTCCACTATAATTTGATTCTTTCTTCTTTTCTAGTAATTTACGAGTAGTTTATTGGTCCTTTTGGATATCGATTTCTTCTCTTGATGGTCGAACAAGGATTCTGTGGATCAATAGTTTCATTTACATTGGTTTAATTGATTTTTGGGCAATAATGTTCAAAGGTGGTTGTGGAGTGTAGTGGATAAGTTTTAGGAGGAAGTGGATTGGTTTAGGGGTCATTCAAGTTGTGTCGTGTTTGGATTTGGTTTCGATTAAACAATAGATCTTGTGTTTCCTATGTGTTCGATTAGTGTAATCTAATGAGCATTATAATCCGATTTAATTAGATTAGTTTGGGAGTGTGTTTGGAAGGATTGAGATTCGAAACTCCATAGCATTTAAGGTTTTTCCCAAAAGAAAAAGCAAACCATACATGAACAAGTGTTATTTAATGTTTTTTGTATAACTAGCTATTTTCCCATAAATTTAGTTATGCTTTTGTGAATACACTGATATACTGATTTGTAGTTGCACAATTTTGTTTAAAATACGAGTAAATCTTATTTAAGTCGTCATGTTAACTTGATTTTGCTTCTTTTTCTTTAGTCCCACTTTACGTTTCTTGTTTTATGTCCGATTAGTTTCGTTTCCACTATAATTTGATTCTTTATTCTTTTCTAGTGAATTAGGAGTAGTTCGTTGGTCCTTTCCACCTCGGTTCCTTCTCTTGATGTTGAACAAGGATTATATGGATCGATAGTTGTCATTTACTTTGATTTAATTGATCTTTAAAGCAATCATTTTCGAAGTTGGTTGTGGAGTGTTGTGCATAAGTTTTTCAGCAGAAGTGGATTGATTTTAAGCGTCATTCGTGTGGTGTCGTGTTTAGATTTGGTTTCAATTAAACAACTGATCCTATGTTTCATGTGTGATCGATTAGTGTAAATCTAATGAAGATTATAATTAGATTTGAGTAGATTATAATCAGATGTGATTAGATTAAATCATGAGTTTGTTTAGATGGCTTGAGAATCAAAATTCCATAGCATTTAAAATTGTTACCGAAATAAAAAGCAATCCATACGTGAACTTGTGTTGTTTAACATTTTTGTATAACTAGTTCATTTCCCAAGTATTTAGCTAAGCGTTTGTGAATACAATGATGCACTGTTCTGTAGTTGCAAATTTTTTGTTAAAATACGTGTAAATCTTATTCATGGTGTCATGTTATCTTGATTTGTCTTCTTTTTCACTGATCCCACTTTACGTTTCTCATTTTATATCTGATTAGTTTTGTTTCCACCATAAGTTGATTCTTTCTTCTTTTCTAGTGAATTAGGAGTAGTTCATTTATTCTTTGCACCTCGGTTCCTTCTCTTGAGGTCGAACAAGGATTCTTTGGATCGATAGTTGTCATTTACATTGATTTAATGGATTTTTAAAGTAATAATGTTCGAAGTTGGTTGTGGAGTGTTGTGAATAAGTTTTGGGCTGAAGTGGATTGATTTTAAGGGTTATTTGTGTGGTGTCGTGTTTGGATTTAGTTTCAATTAAACAATAGATCCTATGTTTCATGTGTGATTGATTAGTGTAATTCTAATGAAGATTATAATCAGATTTGAATAGATTAGTTTGGGAGTGTATTTATAAGGCTTGAGAATAATAACTCCATAGCATTTGAGGTTGTTATCAAAAGAAAAAGCAATCCATACGTGAACTAGTGTCGTTTAATGTTTTTGTATAATTAGTTCCTTTCCGATATATATACTTAAGCTTATGTGAATACATTGATGCACCGATCAGTAGTTGTATAAATTTGGTTAGAATACGAGTAAATCTTGTTTAAGTGGTCATGTTAACTAGATTGTCTTCTTTATCATTAAACCCACTTTACGTTTCTCGTTTTATGTCTGATTAGTTTCGTTTCTAATATAATTGGATTCTTTCTTCTTTTCTAGTGAATTTGGAGTAGTTCATTGGTCTTTTGCACCTAGGTTCCTTCTCTTGATGACGAACAAGGATTATGTGGATCGATAGTTGTCGTTACATTGATTTAATGGATTTATAAAGCAATCATGTTCGAAGTTGGTTTTGGAGTGTTGTGCATGAGTTTTCGGCATTGATTTAATGGAATTTTAAAGTAATAATGTTCGAAGTTGGTTGTGGAGTGTTGTGAATAAGTTTTGGGCTAAAGTGGATTGATTTTAAGGGTTATTTGCGTGGTGTCGTGTTTGGATTTAGTTTCAATTAAACAATAGATCCTATGTTTCATGTGTAATTGATTAGTGTAATTCTAATGAAGATTATAATCAGATTTGATTAGATTAGTTTGGGAGTGTATTTATAAGGCTTGAGAATAAAAACTCCATAGCATTTTAGGTTGTTATCAAAAGAAAAAGCAATCCGTACGTGAACTAGTGTCGTTTAATGTTTTTGTATAATTAGTTCCTTTCCGATATATATACTTAAGCTTATGTGAATACATTGATGCACCGATTAGGAGTTGTATAAATTTGGTTAGAATACGAGTAAATCTTGTTTAAGTGGTCATGTTAACTAGATTGTCTTCTTTATCATTAATCCCACTTTATGTTTCTCGTTTTATGTCTGATTAGTTTCGTTTCTAATATAATTGGATTCTTTCTTCTTTTCTAGTGAATTTGGAGTAGTTCATTGGTCTTTTGCACCTAGGTTCCTTCTCTTGATGTTGAACAAGGATTATGTGGATCGATAGTTGTCATTACATTGATTTAATGGATTTATAAAGCAATCATGTTCGAAGTTGGTTTTGGAGTGTTGTGCATAAGTTTTCAGTAGAAGTGGATTGATTTTAAGTGTCATTCGTGTGGTGTCATGTTCTGATTTGGTTTCGATTAAACAATAGATCCAATGTTTCATGTGTGATCGATTAGTGTAAATCTTATGAAGATTATATTTTGATTTGATTAGATTAGTTTGGGAATGTGTTTAGAAGGATTGAGAATCAAAACTCCATAACATTTTAGGTTATTACCAGAAGAAAATGCAATCCATACCTGAACTAGTGTTGTTTAATGTTTTTGTATAACTAGTTCCTTTCCCATGTATTTAGTTAAGCTTTTGTGAACGCACTGATATACCGATTTGTAGTTGCACAATTTGTGTTAAAGTACAAGTTAACCTTATTTAAGTCGTCGTGTTAACTTGATTTAACTTCTTTTCATTAATCCCACTTTACGTTTCTTGTTTTATGTCTGATTTTTTCGTTTCCACTATAATTTATTCTTTCTATTTTCTAGTGAATTAGGAGTAGTTCAATAGTCCTTTGAACCTCGGTTCATTCTCTTGAATGAAGGTGGCTTAGGAATTCGAAGGATAAAGGAGATGAACATTACTCTCATGACTTTTCATATTTGGAGCATCCTTTGGAAAAAAGAATCTTTATGGGTGGATTGGATCTATCATTAAGGCTCTCTTGGAAGAATTTCTAGGTTGTTAGAGTTCTCTCTTCCTGCTCTTGGGTGTGGCATAAAGTATTAGGCTTGAGTCCAAAGGTCAGGCCCTTCTTGCGCAAATCTATTGGGGATGGGTGCACCACCTCTGCATGGTATGATTCATGGACTAACTTGGGGCCTCTATTTTCTATAATCTCCCATCGTGACATTTATTCTGCTGGGTTTTCTACTGATTCAACTATAGCGGACATCTGTTTTGAAGGGAGGTGGCGGTGGCCGGTTGCTTGGCATGACGTTTACCTGGTCTTATTATAGATACAATGTCCCACTTTCTTGCAAGGAGTGGAGGATAAATTGTTGGATCTTGTATGCCCAAGACACATACAAGATTGATGTGGTTAGTACGTTATGATCCAAGTCAGGTCATATCAATAACAAGCTAAATAAACACCAATATATATTTATTTGTTGATGAGATCATACAAATGAAATATTGACACCTATTTAGAAAATTGGTTTTCTAGTACTTTGCTTTATAAAAGAACAATGTTATATGGATAATTTGTTCATGAGAATTTTATTTGTCTCATTATTTAAGTTGGTTAAATAATGACAAATAAAAGTGTGTTAAAGTTATAAAATTAAATTAGGTTTTAGTTTTATAACTTTATTAACTTAAAAGAGTGCTTTTTACAAAGATTACAAAATGGGGGAAAACCCATTTTGGATGCTTTTTCGGCCGCCCCTCATGGGTGTATGAGGGGTCCTTTTTTTTTGCCTTGGATGCAACACTTCATTGACTCAAGCACTCTTCCAAGAAAACACACTTTCTCTCACACACACTTAAGCAAAGAAAAGCTCTCAACAAGGCTGAAAAATTCGGATTTTTCAGCTCAGCAAGGCTGAAACATTTCGGTTTTGTAGTTGTGAAGATCTTTGGTGTGAAGCTTCCTAACTTGCAAGGTGTTTGTAAGACTTGTGGGTATCACAACTTGAGGCTCTCTCTCTTGGGGGCTGGATATTCAACATCATCATCATCTTCATCTTCCTTTCCAACATCTACAACACTTGTTCTAGAAAGGTTGTTTCTATGAACACCCTATGGTTGGTTTTTTGTTTTGTTTGATAGTACACTAGTTCATATAAGTTTATGATCCTTTCTTGGGTTTTGTTTGTGTTCAAAATGGTGAAAATTTTTCAGATTACTAACCATATCTTTAAACCATATATCCGCTGCATTTTCAAGTTTAAATGGTTAAACTTAGTGTTTTACATGTGACAAAACCCATCAATGGCATCTAGAGTCGGTTATGTGGAATATGTGCTTCAAAAGGTCTTGAAAAATTAGTTTTCATGGACTTTTTCCTCCCATTAGGGGCTGTTTTGTTGTGGTTGTATGAATCCCTTATATTTCAAGGTTTAATCTTGTATGCAAGTTTAAACCTTGAAAGATTTACATCAAATGGTTGATTGTGTGTTTGGATAACCTTAAAGTTTTAGTTTGTGTTGGATGAAACTTTAGGGCTGAAATAAGGGATTCATTGTTGATTCTTGGATGTTGAATGTGTTATATATTATGGTGCATAACATAGCCTTGGCCTTATGTGTTGGTTTTGGTTGATTGTGTTTTGTCATGTTGGTTTGTTCTTGAAAGGGTTGTAATTTGTGTTTTATATCTTGGGTTGTAATTTATTTATTCATTTGGTTATGTAATAAATAGATTAGGTGCATTTCTTTTATTAGAAAAATTGTATTAGGATATGAATTTTGTAAAAGAAGATGCACAACATGAAGACTCAAAGAAGGACACAAAAGACATGGACACTTGAAGCATTTGGATGTGGATTCAAGTGGGAGTTCATGGACACATTTTGATGTGTCATCTTCACCCTTAGGAAAGACCTTATGATAACACTTATGATGGCAAACAAGTGTGGTCAACTTAGTGGCTATGGTTATGCACTCATGTTTATATATTTATGCTTGTTTGGATGTTTGTTGTTTGATTGTTTGGTTGATATTTGGATATGCATTACAAACTCATTAACAAACTTAACAAGCTGAAATTTTGATGGTTCTTTATTATTAAGTGGTTAATAAAAGGTTATTAAAAGGATCAATGGTTTTAATAAAAGAGG
This sequence comes from Flaveria trinervia, assembly GCA_025506515.1. Lineage (NCBI taxonomy): Eukaryota > Viridiplantae > Streptophyta > Magnoliopsida > Asterales > Asteraceae > Flaveria > Flaveria trinervia. The sequence goes on from JACCIX010001085.1 coordinate 123,436, forward strand.
TCTTATTAAAAGTGAACCATAGCGTACCTTGTATTGAAAAGCATGCAAATATAAGGTACATAGAGTTTTCTTAACTAAGACTGTGAAAACCTTAATTTTTCTTTTATAAACAAGTTTAACAGCATCCTTTTGCACAACACTTGAGTCATTGGAAACTCTTAATGGGATAAAGGTCACCTAACCATTTTGAGGGAACTTGTGATTTGAGGTGGGGTTACACTATTCATGGGATAAAGGTCACCTAACCACTTATGTTGGAAATCTCACATGTGTGTGCAAGTAGGGTAACTTGATTTGCAAACCATGTTAAATGGATCATCTACAATATGGTTTACAAAGGTGTTGATGGGATAAACATGCCGACTTTACATATGATGTTTAAAGTCGATCCCATACCCTAGAAGTTGCAAAGGGTTGCAATTGTCAAAACGTTGACTACCTTGTTAATTTAAATAATGGGATAAAGGTCACCTAACCACTATTTAAATGTAACATTGGATTCTAGATTTTAATATTGTGTAAGACACTTAAAAGGGGTTTTAATTATTAAAATATGAACAATATCGAAATTACTAAAATTGAACTTTGTTATATTTTGTAGATGGCCACCAACAATAATGATAACAATGAAATCCCGACCGCTCACTCACTATCACTAAGAACCATTCTCCAAAAGGAGCGTCTAAACCATAATAACTTTATTGATTGGTTTCGAAACTTGAGAATTGTTCTCAAGCAAGAGAAACGATCATACATATTAGACATCCGATTCCCGATCAACCTAGTGAGGATGATGAGGAGGCCTATAATAATTGGGTGAAATACACCGAGGACTCGATCCAAGTGTCTTGCCTCATGTTGGCAAGTATGACTCCAGATCTCCAAAAGGAGTATGAACATCATGGAGCGTACGATATGATAACCCAGTTGAAGGAAACGTTCCAACAACAAGCACGGGTTGAACGCTTCGAAACGGTTCGAGCACTCCATGCGTGTCGTATGGACGACACCCAATCTGTTTCATCTTTGTACTTAAGATGAAAAGCCACATTGACCGCCTCGAAAGGCTGAATTGTCCCATCTCGAAAGAGTTGGCTACAGATTTGATTCTCAACTCTTTGTCAAAAAGGTTTGACAATTTTGTCATGAATTACAACATGAACGGGTGGGACAAGAACATAAGTGAGCTTCACTCTATGCTCAAAACTGCCGAGGCGGCCATGGGTAAAAGGGTTTTACCTGTTCTTGCCATCAATGAAGGTGGGAACAAGAAGAGGCCTCACCCCGCACCCAAGGCAAATGTTGCCAAGGGTAAAGGGCAGATTAGGGGAAAGGGAAAGGGAGTGGTTAGAGCGCCACCACCAAAACCAGTGGAGAAGAAGCAAAAGGTTGCTTCAAATGACCTATGCTTTAAGTGTAGGGAGATTGGACACTGGGCAAGAAATTGCCCAGTCCATCTCAGAGAGTTGCAAGCAAAGAGGGATGCCGGGCAAACCTCAGGTACATGTTTCATGATCCATATTGGTCTAAATTTAATATCCTCTAACACATGGGTATTGGATACAGGATGTGGAACTCATATTTGCAACTTATAATAGGGGTTCAAAAGAAGTAAGGACTTCAAGAAAGGGGATGTGAGCCTTTTCATGGGCAATGGGGCAAAGGTTCAAGTTGAAGGCCGAGGGGACTACATCTTGAAGCTTCCAAATGGTTTGGAAGTAATTTTGAATAATATTTTGTATGCTCCTAGTTTGACTAGGAACATTATTTATGTTGCCCAATTAAGACAAATGGTTATGCTTTGTCATTTATTGAGAATGAAATTCATGTTTCTTTAAATGGCACGTTTTATTTTAATGTTAATCCCATTAATGGAATTTATGAATTGGTTCATGAAAACACATTATATGATAGCTCATTGTACCAAACCACCACTAAGAAACTCAAATTGGATTTGAGTGATACCTATCTTTGGCATTGCCGTCTTGGTCATATAAACAAGAAGCGCATATAAACACTTTAAAAGAACGGTCTTTTAAAAGCAAATGAATATGATTCATTCGATGTATGCGAATCTTGTTTACAAGGTAAAAAGACTAAGACACCTTTTAGTGGCAAGTCCGAAAGGGCAAAAGATTTGTTAGACATCATACATTCGGATGTATGTGGTCCTTTCAAGCCAATGACTAGGTACCATGAAAGATACTTCATTACCTTTACCGACAACTATAGTCGATATGGTTATGTGTACTTGTTAAGACACAAAGATGAAGCTTTTGAAATGTTCAAAATCTTCCAAAATGAAGTAAAAAATCAACTCAATAAGAAAATAAAAATTCTCCGCACTGATAGAGGAGGTGAATACCTGAGTGATGCCTTTAGAGATCATCTTAGAAGTTGTGGTATTGTCTCACAACTATCTCCACTGGAACACCACAACATAATGGCCTGTTTGAGAGAAGAAATCGAACTCTATTAGATATGGTTTGATCTATGATGGCTAGAAGCTCACTGCCTCTATCATTTTGGGGTTTCGCTTTGCTCTCTGCGGCCCGTATTTTGAATATGGCCCCAACCAAGAAAGTGGAAGCGACACCTTTTGAAATATGGCATGGAAGGTTTCCATCACTGTCATATTTAAAGGTATGGGGTTGTGAGGCTTATGTTAAGACTCTCACCTCAAACAAGCTTGAAAGTCGTTCCACTAAGTGCATCTTCATTGGATATCCCAGAGATTCTATGGGATATTATTTCTATGATCCATTGGAACAAAATGAGTTTGTTGCCAAGAAGGTGAGTTCTTAGAAGCTAAGTTCCTTACGGAAGGAACTAGCAGTAGAATAGTGGATCTTGAGGAGGACCAAGAACCACAAACCGATACACATTTGGTTGATACTAGCACTCAACATGAGGATGTTGAAAATGATCAAGTGGTTGATCAAATTACACAGAACGTTCGTAGATCTGGTAGAATTAGTAATCCACCTGAAAGATATGGATTTTTTGTAGACGGATGCTATGTGGTAGATTCTGATGAACCAACCACCTATCATGATGCAATGTCCAATTGGGATTGTGACAAATGGCTTGAAGCCATGAACGTTGAGATGCAATCCATGTATGACAACTAAGTGTGGGACTTGGTCGAACCACCTCTAAACTCCGAGATAGTTGGAATTAAGTGGGTTTTCAAGAAGAAAACCGATATGCATGGAAACTTGGATACTTATAAAGCTAGACTTGTAGCAAAAGGTTTCACTCAAACTCAAGGGGTTGATTATGATGAGACCTTCTCACCAGTTGCAATACTAAAGTCTATTAGGATATTATTTTCCATAGCTGCTCATTATGATTATGAGATTTGGCAAATGGATGTCAAAACTGCTTTTCTGAATGGATATCTTGAGGAAGATGTCTATATGGTTCAGCCTGAAGGTTTTGTCAACTCAAAACATCCTAACAAAGTATGCAAGTTAAAGAAATCAATCTATGGATTGAAGCAAGCATCAAGGAGTTGGAATCACCGTTTTGATGAAGAAATAATCAAATTTGAATTCATCAAAAACGTTGATGAAGCATGTGTATATAAGAAGACTAGTGGGAGCATCACCATTTTCTTAGTATTATATGTCGATGACATTCTACTATTTGGGAATGACATTCCAACCATGGAATGTGTAAAAGCCTGGCTTGGAAGCTGTTTCTCCATTAAGGATCTTGGTGAAGCCGCCTATGTTTTAGGAATAAAGATCTATAGGGATAGATCAAGGCGGTTGATAGGTTTGAATCAAAGTGCATACATTGATAAAATCTTGAAAAGGTTCAAGATGGAAAACTCTAAGAAAGGTACCGTACCTATTCAAAGAGGAACGATATTGAGCAAGACTCAATGTCCAAGCTCAAAGGATGAGCAAGACAAAATGAAGGGAATCCCATATGCATCTGCTATAGGATCCATCATGTATGCAATGATATGCACTAGACCGGACGTGTCATGCGCCTTGAGCATGACAAGCTGATACCAACAAAATCCAGGAAGCAGTCATTGGATGGCTGTTAAAAACATACTTAAGTACCTAAGGAGGACTAAAGATATGTTCCTAATCTATGGATCTGGTGAGGAGGAACTCGTAGTAAAGTGTTATACGGATGCGAGTTTCCAAAGTGATCGTGATGATTCACGATCACAATCGGGGTACATTTTCATCTTGAATGGGGGAGCTATCTCTTGGAAGAGCTCTAAGCAAGATGTGGTGGCATTATCAACTACAGAGTCAGAATACATCACCGCTTCATTAGCAGCTCAGGAAGCTGCATGGTTAAGGAAGTTCATTGTCGATCTAGGGGTGGTCCCTTCCATTCAGGACCCTCTAGAAATTCTTTGTGATAACGAGGGTGCGATTGCTCAAATCAAGGAACCCCGTGCACATCAAAAGACTAGGCACATTGAACAAAGATTCAACTACATAAGGGATGAAGTTGAAAAGGGGAAGATATGTATTCGCAAAGTTCACACGGATCAAAACATTGCGGATCCACTCACAAAGATTCTTGAAAAGGCAAAGCATGAAAGTCATGCTTGTGCCATAGGACTTCAATATTCTAGTGACTGGATTTGATCTTTATTTTGTATTGAGATATTGTAACCCTTTATTACTTGAATGAATTATTCGGTTATAATGATTAAACTAATATTCCTATTTTGCATGTTTGAAATCCATGAGTAAAGCATTTACTCAGGATGTCCATAGTTTTTTGCTTGTGGGAACAAGCATGAAGGTAATGCTATTATGAATTTGGATTGGTAGACATTCATATAGATGAATGTAGAAGCAAAAGGTTGCTGCCAAAGTTCATAGATATTTATGGGATGCAAATATTGGACTGATCTGCATCTCAAATATTACTACATGGAATCTTCCTGATTGGTCATAAGTAATTTTGAGTAAAGGCGAATATCATTTGGTATCCTTTGACCTGAGACACATATTGGGCCTTGATATTTACCGAATATTATATTTTGGCTTAGCTCTTCGCTGTTCTGAAACATGGCAGTACATAAGTTTGAGTTCAAGTATGATATAAGGTAATTGTGAGAGACATATGTTGTCAAGATGTGATTTGTCCCTCTTATTCGTTGAGAGTAAGATGTCTAAGGCCTGAAAAGTTAGATCAATGGAGAATGATCACTCTGTGTCTCTAGAATTTAACATGACATCTGCGACAAAAGGATGGATGATTGTTTCACCTAAAACCTTTCAAGTATGGTACTTGAAGAGGATGATGTTATTGAATGACACTTAGTCATACGTATTAAGGGTAGTGAACCGTGGTTAGGCAGTATTTACTGCTTGCATCAATCTTCTATGAATCTTGTGCAAGTGGGAGATTGTTGGATCTTGTATGCCCAAGACACATACAAGATTTATGTGCTTAGTACGTTATGATCCAAGTCAGGTCATACCCAATAACAAGCTAAACAAACACCAATATATATTTATTTGTTGATGAGATCATACAAATGAAATATTGACACCTATTTAGAAAATTGGTTTTCTAGTACTTTGCTTTATAAAAGAACAATGTTATATGGATAATTGTTCATGAGAATTTTATTTGTCTCATTATTTAAGTTGGTTAAATAATGACAAATAAAAGTGTGTTAAAGTTATGAAATTAAATTAGGTTTTAGTTTTATAACTTTATTAACTTAAAAGAGTGCTTTTTACAAAGATTACAAAATGGGGGAAACCCATTTTGGATGATTTTTTCGGCCGCCCCTCATGGGTGTATGAGGGGTCCTTTTTTTCCTTGGATGCAACACTTCATTGACTCAAGCACTCTTCCAAGAAAACACACTTTCTATCACACACACTTAAGCAAAGAAAAGCTCTCAACAAGGCTGAAAAATTCGGATTTTTCAGCTCAACAAGGCTGAAACATTTCGGTTTTGTAGTTGTGAAGATCTTTGGTGTGAAGCTTCCAACTTGCAAGGTGTTTGTAAGACTTGTGGGTATCACAACTTGAGGCTCTCTTTCTTGGGGGCTGGATATTCAACATCATCATCATCTTCATCTTCCTCTCCAACATCTACAACACTTGTTCTAGAAAGGTTGTTTCTATGAACACCCTATGGTTGGTTTTTTGTTTTGTTTGATAGCACACTACTTCATATAAGTTTATGATCCTTTCTTGGGTTTTGTTTGTGTTCAAAATGGTGAAAAATTTTCAGATTACTAACCATATCTTTAAACCATATATCCACTATGTTTTCAAGTTTAATGGTTAAACTTAGTGTTTTACATGTGACAAAACCCATCATAAATGGGTTTGGTGGTACAATAATAAGAAGCAGAATTACTGTATATCTGTGTTGTGGGATTCTATCCGATACAAGGAGGAAGAGTTTGATTGGTATAAGTGCATATGCTATCCCCTATGTATTCCTCGACATGCTTTCCTCCTTTGGTTGGTTTTGAAGGAAAAGTTACTCACTCAAGACCGGATTATAAGATGGAGCCCCTCCTGCCAAGGGAATATGAATATGCTATGTTGTTTATTATGCATTCAAAACATGGATTCTCACAACCATTTATTTTTTGAAAGTTCATACTCGTCTAAGGTGTGGTCGTTGATCAAGGATAAAGCTCACATGGAAAGGTGCCCTTCTGTTTGGGTTGATGTTAAGCAGCGATTACAACAACATGCTGGTTCGAAGACACTTCCTAATATTATACGAAAGCTAATGATTGCGGCTGCGGTTTACTTCATATGGCAAGAAAGGAACAATCGAATCTTTAACAACCAGTCTCGGCATCCAAAAGTGTTGAGTGATATCATATTATCAACTGTTAGGTTAAAGCTTATGGGTCTGAAATTCACGAAGAAACAAAGAGTACTTGCTATTCTTGCAGATTGAAAAATTAGCAACAAATTAGTCGCGCATGATGGAGGTTGATCTGGGGGTGCATTGGTCTTAATTTAGTTAATTTTCTATTTTTGTTTGTTTGTTTGTTTGATGGGCTAGTTTATTTGTTAGCTGGTTTTTTTGGGTTTCCTTATATAGGGGCAATGTCCTATATAAGAATTAGTGTAGAATGTATCTACACTACTTGTACGTTTATTTTCCTATTTATAAATAGAATCACCGGGGTAACCCTTTACCCAAAAAAAACAAGGATGTTGTGGATCGACAGTTGTCATTTATTTTGATTTAATGGAATTTTAAGGCAATAATGTTTGAAGTTGGTTGTGGAGTGTTGTGGATAAGTTTTGCGTAAAAGTGAATTGATATTAAGGGTCATTCATGTGGTGTCATGTTCGGATTGGTTTTGATTAAACAATAGAACCTATATTTCATGTGGATCGATTAGTGTAATTCTAATGAAGATTATAATCAGATTTGATTAGATTAGTTCAGGAGTGTGTTTGGAAGGCTTGAGATTCAAAACTCTAAAGCATTTAAGGTTGTAACCAAAAGCAAAACCAATCCATGCGTAAACTTGTGGTGTTTAATGTTAATGTATAACTAGTTCCTTTCCCATGTATATACTTAAGCTTATGTGAAAACACTGATGCACCGATCAGTCATTGCACAATTTTGGTTAGAATACGAGTAAATCTTATTTAAGTGGTCGCGTTAACTTGATTTGTCTTCTTTTTCATTAATCCTACTTTACGTTTCTCGTTTTATATATGATTAGTTTTGTTTCTGTTATAATTTGATTCTTTCTTCTTTTCTTGTAATTTACCAGTAGTTTATTGGTCCTTTGCACCTCGCTTTCTTCTCTTGATGGTCGAACAAGGATTCTGTTGATCGATAGTTGTCATTTACATTTATTTAATGGAATTTGAAGGCAATAATGTTCGAAGTTGGTTGCGAGTGTTGTTGATAAGTTTTAGGCAGAAGTGGATTGATTTTAAGGGTTGTTCATGTGGTGTCGTGTTCAAATTTGTTTTCGATTAAAAAATGGATCCTATGTTTCATGTGTGATTGTTTGTGTAATTCACAATGAAGATTATAATCAAATTTGATTAGATTAAATCGGAAGTGTGTTTAGAAGGCTTGAGAATCAAAATTCCATAGCATTTGAGGTTGTTTCCAAAATAAAAAGATAATACATACGTGCCCTAGTGTCGTTTAATGTCTTTGTATAACTAGTTCTTTTCCCAAGTATTTAGTAATGGTTTTGTGAATACAATGATGGACCAATCTGTAGTTGCACAATTTTGGTTAAAATACGAGTAAATCTTATTTAAGTGTCTGTGTTAACTTGATTTGTCTTCTTTTTCTTTAATCCCACTTTACGTTTCTTGTTTTATGTCTGATTAGTTTAGTTTCCACTATAATTTGATTCTTTCTTTTTCTCTAGTGAATTACGAGTTGTTTATTGGTTCTTTATACCTCATTTCCTTCTTTTGATGGTCGAATATGGATTGTGTGGATCGATAGTTGTCATTGAGATTGGTTTAATGGATTTTTGAGGCAATAATGTTCAAAGGTGGTTGTGAATAGTTTTGGGCGGAAGTGGATTGATTTTAAGGGTCATTCGTGTGGTGTTGTTTTCGCTTTTGGTTTCGATTAAACAATAGATCCTATGTTTCATGCGTGATCTATTAGTGTGATTCTAATGAAGATTATAATCAGATTTGATTAGATTAGTTCGAGAGTGTGTTTTTTTAGATATGGGGTATATCCTGGAGACTCTATTAAGAAAAATAAGTACAAGTAGTGAGGAGAACCCACACTGATTTAGTTTTGGACATGCCCAAACTACAAACTAGTAAACATAACCAAACACCACAAACCAAAAAAACCAATCAAAACAACTCAACAAGAGTAAACCTATTCACCCCACTTCAAATATAAATCCTCATGAATACCCTATCATTGAACACGTAATCTGATCCGAGCCGTGCTCTTTTCCTTGAATCCCATAAGTTTATAGCGAACCACTTGGAGAATTAACTTTGCTAAAAGTCCTGGAGGGTGAGGTTTATCATGAAACAACCTCCCATTCCTCTCTTGCCAAATGAAATAAACTAAAGCCGCAACCACATGCCTTCCAACAATAGCAACTATAGTTCTGGAGCTAACTTTAGAGAGAAGATCTAGATATATATTATTCCACTCTAGACCAACATGTTGCATATATGCACACTGACAAACCAAGCACCAAACCTGATAAGCATACGAACACTCAAAAAATAAATGAGGATGCGTGTCGAAAATCGACACACATAATACGCAACACATCATGTTCGTATTTGGATTCCTCGAATGGTTCCATCTTAGAATCCGATCCTAAGTATGTAACTTTCTTCTGCAAACTAGCCACATGAGAAAAGCATGTTTCGGTATACATTGAGCAAACCAACACACCCCGTCCATGGAACAAGGGGCTCTTTATATCATATAGTATCCCATGCCATTGTAACAGAAAAAGGCACATATACATTACCCTCTCTCCAGCACACTGAGTCATCAACATCATTAGACAATACTATAAAGAAACAGGCTAATGCTGGAAACCGAACCAGCCAACCATCCGGCCATCACCACATACCATCTCTAAAAATCTGTCAATCTTTTCATTCAAGGAAAGCCCCGTGTCCCAGATATCCCTATATGAAATAAAGGCACCTAACTAGCTCACCCCACACCAGTAATCATGCCATACATTAGTCAATTTTCCATTACCTACCATAGACTAGAGGTAATGTTTAATAACATTACGTATATTCAGTAAATTCCGCCAACTCCAGCTGCATACACTTGGGGTCTTAACCTCCCAAAAGTTATGTAAACACAGCCTATACGCATGAATCCATTTAACCCATAACGACTCTTGATGAGACAACAACCACCATATATGCGAAACCATCAAAGCTATATTCATATCACCAATACGCCGAATACCAAGACCACCTTCGCATTTAGGCAAACAAACAACTTTCCAGGAGACCTTTGCATACCCACTTCTCATATCCGTATGCCCCCATAAAAAGCTACGCATCTTAGTCTCCAACTCTGCAATAACATGAGAAGGCAAAATACATGCAGAAGACCAATAAATATGCATAGAAGAAAGAACCGACCGGATCATTTGCAACCTCTCTACAAAAGATAAATATTTATTCATCCGTAACTTCACCCGATTATCCAACCTTTCAACTAGAATATGGAAATCCAAATAACAAAGTTTTGTTGAAATAAAAGGACTCCCAAATATCTAATAGGAAGTTTGCCTTCCTCAAAAGTCATAAGACTAAGAATTCTACTTTTAACTAAGGGGGAACATGAGAGAAAAATACCGCACTTTTATGATTACTCGGTAATAATCCAGACATATCCGCAAACTATTGTAACACCCGTAGTATACTCCCCGCTGAATCAACCTCCCCTCTAGAAAACATAAACAAGTCATCCACAAAACATAAGTTAACAATATTGGTATTGTTAAAAGCTTGGGCTTTTCACACTTATGATGGAACTTAAACGCATCAGTCACAACCATATATAAAAAGCAAGGTTAGAACTTCCATCACTAGTGTAAACAGATATGGAGGTAATGGATCACCCTGTCACAAACCTCTTGTCCCTTTGAAATAACCATGAGGATCACCATTAATACCAATAGCATAGGAAGGAGTAGAAACGCAAACCATAACCCAATGGACCATAGTTTGGTGTAATACAAATCCCTTAAGAACTCTCTCAAGGAAACTCCAATCATCTATGTCATAGGCTTTTTGAATGTCAACTTTAAACACACACCTAAGAGGACCCACATTCCAATGATAATTATGCATAAGCTCTTGGGTAAGAAGGATATTGTCAAAAATTCTTCTACCCGGCACAAAAGCCGACTGATTCATACTAACAATACCATATAATCCCTCTTTTATTCGATTTGCAATTATTGTACCAATACATTATACAGGACGTTACAACATGCTATCGGTCTATAACCAGTTACCCAATTAGGCATAGAACTCTTAGGAACAAGAGCATTGACCGTATGATTCAGCTCTTTCAATAATCGACTCGTCTTGAAGAAATCCTGAATTGCGAGAACATCATCTCCCACTCCCACGCTTTCTTAAAGAAAGTCGAGGTATACCCATCCGGCCCCGGACGATTAACAATACTCTCTGGAGGCAGTACATTCACCACATGATTCCCACCTAGAAACTGCTCGTAAAAGAAACAAATGCTCGGATCATATGAACACCCTCATATACATTACCACTCGAATTAGTAATTGAATGTATCCTAGAGCGATGATTACGACATTTCAATGAGTTATGAAAGAATTTAGTATTAGCATCACATGCTGCAAGCCAATGCACCTTCTATTTTTGTTTCAAGAACCTCTCTTCATCAAGACTCGCTTCTTGGTAATCCTTAAGACACCTAGCCTCTAACCCCCGTAAATGTTGATCAAATGGGTTTTTATCAATCCGCAACTGAATATCATCCAACTCAGCCCTCAAATCAGAAACTTTAGCATGGAGATTACCCTGTTTGAACATCAAAATACGAATATTATGCTTCAGACCTCGAATCGTTTGACTACTCTAAATTGCGCCACCCCTTGTATATCAACCGCCTAGCCCTTACGAACCAAATCAAGAAATTCCAGTTTGTGAACCAGAAAGTTTGAGAACTTAAACGATTGTGGTTTGCTTCTATCCCCCTTCAACAAATGTAAAACACACGGGCAATGATCCGACAAATGATACAGTTTAAAAACCGCACTCGCCAATGAAAACATACCAATAAATGCAAAATTTCCAAGAATACAACCTAGTTTCTTCATGATTCCAATACCCGTTTTTGGTTTCTGGTTCGACGTAAATTGCATACCCATACTATTAATATCAAACACCTCCATAGTATTTAAACATTTCTGAAATTCACGCATACAATAGAATGTTTAGAAGACCCGGCTATCTATTCATCCAAATGAAGTGAGGAATTAAAATCCCCCTTTAAGACCCATGGAGAGTCCTTAACTGGACATTTATGAATCTGCAAATTATCCCATAAACTCCTCTAATGAACATAATAATTGTCATCATAACTCATAGAACAGAAAAAACGTCTTGTTAGAAGATTTATTAAACATTTGAAGATGCATCACTTGATTAACATGAGCTATCATAGTAACATCAAACACCAAAGAATCCCATCCAACAATAATTCTGGCGCCCTTTGCTCCCGGAGCACAAGAAGCTGCATTCGATATCCAATCCCACGTCCTAAACACCTTTTTATAGATTTATGACAAGTTATTAACATCCACATGAGACTCTAAGAGAGCAAACAACTCAACTTATTTTCCTTCATAACATTTTGAACCTCCTTTTGTTTGAGGGGTCGATTAAGCCCTCTAACATTCCAAGAAGCTAGACTAGTCATTAGAAACCATTACGAAAGGAGTGCTTGCCCCTTTGGGAACTTTAATATCCATCATCAAAAAGCTTGCCGTCTCATTATAACCGTCTTCCACTTCATCATCATCAACCGAATCTTCCTCTTCCAATTTGCCCAATTGAGACTCTTTATGATATCCACTAACATTCACATCATTGCATAGAACATTAGAATCAACTAACTTACAACCACTGTGCACTTTTAACATCTTTCTGCACACATGAAGATGCTCCCTTCTCTGCTCTTTTATTTTTATCATTAACCGGCCAATATTCAAACTTTTGTTTATGTTTCTGAACCGGGATTCCAACTTTCCTAGCAACTTTTTTCCCTAAGACCTTGACAAATCCTTCACTATCAGGTTTAGAAATAACCTTTTTCCTCATCTCATTATGCGGACACATACTCAACATCAACCTTTTCCAAAAATGCAGCAATGATCAAAATGAGGAGGTTGCCACTCATACTCACATCAACCTTTTCCACAAGAATAGTCTCACCCTCTAATGATGGGATCCCAACCGTAATAACCTCCTTGAATTCTTTCTCTGCTGAAATTTCCACCATAGCACGTGCATAACTACTTCTACCCCAAGAATTTAAACACATCTAAGTCATATATGTATGAAGCCTTTTAGCATTACCCACTCTAGACATAAGCATACTCAAACCATCATCCGTATAAGTCGAGATAGGAACCCCATATAGCTTAACCCAAACCACAACCGATTTAATATCCTCCTTTTTGATTTTAATAGTAGGGGACCAAACATTTAAAACTATAGGTGAGTTTTTAATCAACCATTGGCCACCTTCAAGAACTCCTAACATACCTTTATTATCCGCAAACTAGAAGAAAAAAAACCATCCGCATTCATCCTAACTTTCTGGAGACCATATTTCTTCCAATTGTTTCAAACAAAGAAATCCACCGCTTAATAAGACTCCTGATCTCCAAGGAAATACCCATATAGAGTATTAACAAGCTTAGACTGGACTTTCCTAACTGAGGATCAAGAATCAAAACTCTAAAACATTTGAGGTTGTAACCAAAAGAAAAAGCAATCCATGCATGAACTTTTCATGTTAAATGTTTTTGTATAATTAGTTCTTTTCCCATGTATATAGTTAAGCTTTTATGAATACACTGATGCATTGACCAGTAGTTGCACAATTTGGTTAAAATACGAGTAAAACTTATTTAAGTGGTCATGTTAACTTGATTTATCTTCTTTTTCATTAATCCCACTTTATGTTTCTCATTATACGTTTGATTAGTTCTGTTTCCACTATAATTGATTCTTTCTTCTTTTCTAGTAATTATTAGTAGTTTTTTTGTCCTTTGCACCTCGCTTCCTTCTCTTGATGGTCGAACAAGGTTTTCATTGATCGCTAGTTGTCATTTACATTGATTTAATGGAATTTTAAGGCAATAATGTTTGAAGTTGGTTGTGGAGTGTTGTGGATAAGTTTTGGGCAGAAGTGGATTGATTTTAAGGGTCATTCATGTGGTGTGGTGTTCGGATTTGGTTTTGATTAAACAATAGATCCTATATTTCATGTGTGATTGATTAGTGTAATTCTAATGAAGATTATAATCAGATTTGATTAGATTAGTTCGGGAGTTTGTTTAGAAGGCTTGAGAATCAAAAATCTAAAGCATTTGAGGTTGTAACCAAAAGCAAAAGCAATCCATGCGTGAACTTGTGGTGTTTAATGTTTTTGTATCACTAGTTCCTTTCAATCCATGCGTGAACTTGTGGTGTTTAATGTTTTTGTATAACTAGTTCCTTTCCCATGTATATAGTTTAGCTTATGTGATCACTAATGCACCGATCAGTAGTTGCACAATTTTGATTAAAATACAAGTAATCTTATTTAAGTGGTCGTGTTAACTTGATTTTTCTTCTTTTTCATTATCCCACTTAACATTACTCGTTTTATGTCTGATTAGTTTCATTTCCATTATAATTTTATTCTTTCTTCTTCTCTAGTGAATTACGAGTAGTTTATTGGTCCTTTGCACCCCATTTCCTTCTCTTGATGGTCAAACATGGACTCTATTGATCCATAGTTGTCATTTACATTGGTTTAATGGATTTTTGAGGCAATAATGTTTAAAGGTGGTTGTGGAGTGTTGTGGATAAGTTTTGGGCAGAAGCAGATTGATTTTAAGGGTCATTCATGTGGTGTCGTGTTCGGATTTGGTTTCTATTAAACAATAGATCCTATATTTCATGTGTGATCGGTTAGTGTAATTCTAATGAAGATTACAATCAATTTTGATTAGATTAGTTCGGAAGTATGTTAGAAGGCTTGAGAATCAAAACTTTAAAGCATTTGAGGTTGTAACCAAAAGCAAAAGCAATCCATGTGTGAACTTGTGGTGTTTAATGTTTTTGTATCACTAGTTCCTTTCTCATGTATATAGTTAAGCTTATGTGAATACACTGATGCACCGATCAATAGTTGCACAATTTTGGTTAAAATACGAGTAAATCTTATTTAAGTGGTCGTGTTAAATTAATTGGTCTTCTTTTTCATTAATTCCACTTTGCGTTTCTCGTTTTATGCCTGATTAGTTTTGTTTCCACTATAATATGATTCTTTCTTCTTTACTAGTAATTTAAAAGTAGTTAGTTGGTCCTTTGCACATCGCGTTCTTCTCTTGATGGATGAACAAGGTTTTTGTTGATCGATAGTTGTCATTAACATAGATTTAGTGGAATTTTAAGGCAATAATATTTGAAGTTGGTTGTGGAGTGTTGTGGATAAGTTTTAGGCAGAAGTGGATAGATTGTAAGGGTCATTCATGTGGTGTCATGATTGGATTTGGTTTCGATTAAACAATTGATCCTATGTTTCAAGTGTGATTGATTAGTGTAATTCAAAACAAGATTATAATTAGATTTGATTAGATTAAATTGGATGTGTGTTTAGAAAACTTGAGAATCAAAATTCTATAGCATTTGAGGTTGGTTCTAAAATAAATAGATAATCTATATGTGAACTAGTGTTGTTTAATGTTTTTTATAACTAGTTATGGTCCCAAGTATTTAGTAAAGCTTTTGTAAATATAATGATGCACCGATCTGTAGTTAACTTGATTTGTCTTCCTATTCATTAATCCCACTTTACATTTCTCGTTTTATTTCTGATTAGTTTCATTTCCACTATACTTTGATTATTTCTTCTTCTCTACTGAATCACGAGTAGTTTATTGGTCCTTTGCACCTCATTTCCTTCTCTTGATGGTCAAACACGGATTCTATTTGATGAGCATCTAGTAACGAGCAATTCAAAAGAGAAATGTGACAAGCTTTTAGGCAACAAAGAAAGTGACCCGCTACAAGGTTTGAGTGGACCAATGACTCGTGCAAGCAGAAAGAAGATACAAGAGGCTTTAATAAGTTTTAGCCAGTCCACCCATTTGAAGGAATTCCAAGAAGACAAGCCCACATGGATAAATCATCTTATGGTGTTGGGCTGAATTCTTGCTTATTGGACTAAGTGTTGAACAAGGCCCATTTTAAAATCAAGACAAAGTAATTTTCGTTTTTTTATCAAAATAAGTGATTAATGTGGGAAACCCTAAAGTCTTTAGTCTTTAAGTAGATTGAAAGACTTCAATTTTGTATTTAATTTTTGATTGAAGTCTTAGACTTGTAATAAGTATGGGTCTAGTATTCTCCTATAAATAAGAGCTTTTGCAAACATTGTAAACACACCATTATCAAATCAACATATTGTGAGTTTTCTTCCTTTCACTTGTAGTTCTCTTGATTGAACTAGTTTGAGTCTTGCAAGACTAATTGTGCTTGTAATTCTCCCTTGGCTTATCAACTTTGTCCATTCTACTAAGTTGTGGCGTCACCACTCAATCGGCTTGCTTTCTAGTAGGAGGTGAGTTTCTTTGGAAGATTGTGTTTCTATCTTTATAACTTCGATTGCTTATTTTCTTTGTAATTCAAGGTGTTGAATTTTGTATATTCATCATTGTTGGGTTCAAGAATTAAGAAGTTGGGTTGGGAAAGAGCACTAGATCAATACAAGGACAGTTCTATAAAAATAATCTGAATTTTCCTTGGAAAATTCATATCAGTTGGTATGAGAGCCAACATCCTTGTTTGATCATATCCTTCTTTTTATCTTATTTCTAGTTTAATTCCTATAAATAAAGAAGAAGTTTATCTCTTTATAACTTTTCCCATCTTTTGTTTTATCTTTCATATTACTTTGGTTACATTTTGAGTTATATCATTCCCTAATTTTCAAGCAAGCTATACTCGTCATTTCAATATATATATATATATATATATATATATTATATATATATATATATAGTTGAAAAAAATAGCTGAAAAAAACAAAAACAAAAGGTGAAAAATATATATATATTAAAAAAATCTAGAAACGACAAGAGTTGGTGATAATTTGAAGTTCTTATTTCTCTATTTTATGTTTTGATTTATATATCGAAGTTAGTTCTACGTTCTTATCTTAAGCCTTTTTCTCCTTTTTAATCCAATCACTTATTTTTAATTCTCTTTCTCATACCCTTTGTATTTCATTCTTGCTAAGTGAGTTTATTAAGCACCTTGAATTTTGTAAGTTTGGACATGTTTTCACTAGAACTACTTATAGTGGGGAAGTTGAGTGGTAAAAGGCAAAGAGTGATACATTTAAAAAAAAGCCATATAAGAGTGATACACTTGGGGAGTGTAGTGTAGGTTGGGAAATAACTTTGGGGGAAGGGTGTGAGGTTTAATTTCTTAATTCTTATCATTGTTTAAACTTGTTGATTGATAGCAACTATGGAACCACCAAAGGAGACATTTGAACAAAAGGCATGGAGAGAACATTTGTTGCACGAGTTTAAAGCAATAATGGACACGATGATGGATAGAATGGATCAATTGGAGGTATCAATACAAAGAAAGGGGAATGAAGAGGAATCTGAAACATCAACAACAATCAAAGAAATCGAACTAGAAATAGTTGACAACAACCTTGGAAGCATTAAACTCAAAATTCCTTCTTTGAAGGTTGAAGTGATCTGGAAGCCTATTTGGAGTGGGAAGCCAAGGTTGAAAACATGTTTGGAATTCACAACTATTCCAAGGACAAAATGGTAAGGCTTGCCTCAGTTGAATTTTCTGGTTATGCATTAACATGGTGGGACAAGTTGGTTTTGTCTAGAAGAAGAAATCGGGAACGACCTATTGACACATGGGAAGACATGAAGGCTGTTATGAGGAGGCATTTTGTTCCACCACACTACTATTGTGACTTGTATAATAGATTACAAAGCATAACTCAAGGTTTTAGGTCCGTGGAGGAACATTATCAAGAGTTAGAAATGGCTATGACAAGGGCTAATATTGAAGAAGATCCTGAAGCCACGATGGCAAGGTTCTTACATGGGCTTCGAAAAGAAATAGCAGATGTGGTAGAACTACAACACTACATAGATTTGGAAGAATTATTGCACATGGATCAAAAGGTGGAAAAGCAAGTAAAAAAGAAGGCTGGTTCAAGTAATTTTTCTTCTAATACATCTTCTTCTTGGAAAAATAATCATTGGAATAAAAATGATGAAGAAAGGAAAAATGATAGTAACAATAATAAGAAGATGAATTTTGATTCAAAAAGTCATCAAAAAGTGATAAAATAATCCATCCACTTCTCATACCTCAAGATTGACGTGTTTCAAGTGTTTGGGAAAGGGTCACATAGCTTCACAATGCTCTAATCCCAAACCTATGATTATGCTTGATGATGGATCTTATCTAAGTCAAAGTGAAGATGAGGATGATGGCTCCCACAAACCACATGAAACAACTCAAGATGGTAATGAATTGAACCCAATGGAAAGTGGTGACGAAAAAGAGGCTCTTATGACCATGAGGGCGTTGAACATGCAAGTAAAAGAAGAGGCTGATCAACAACGCCATAATATCTTCCATATGTGATGTCTTATCCAAGACAAGGTATGCATGCTAATCATTGATAGTGGAAGTTGCATTAATTGTTCTAGTTCTTATCTTGTAGAGAAGTTGGACCTTCCAACTATCAAACACCCTAAAACATATCGTTTACAATGGCTTAATGACCATGGAGAACTCAAGATCGTCAAAAAAGTGTTGTTGAAGTTTTCAATTGGGAAATATGAAGATGAAGTTTTATGTGATGTGGTGCCCATGACTGCTAGCCATGTCATCCTTGGACGTCCTTGGGAGTATGATCGTAAAACAACTCATGATGATTTTTTATCAATTTTCCTTAAAGAATCAATCTTTCACCCTTATACATATATCACCACAAAAAGTGTTAAAAGAACAAATAAAAATGAGAGAGAAAAGGCTGAATGAAGAGAGTATTAAAAAGCCAAAAGAGAGTGAAAGAAGAGAGAAAACAAGTGGAAATAATAAGAGAGAAAAACCGGAAGCAAGTGAGAAAAAAGGTGCTTTCTATGCGAGCATGAGAGATATAGATAGGGCTTTATCATCTAACAAGGTTCTAGTCGTACTTTTGTACCAAGAAGTTTGTTTGTCTACTAATGACTTACCTCATGATTTGCCTTTGGAAGTTGTTTCTATTTTAAATGACTTTACAGATGTACTGCTTGAAGAAGTACCTAATGGATTGCCACCAATTCAAGGCAAAGAGCACAAAATTGATCTAATTCCAGATGCTAGTATTCCAAATAGACCAGCTTATAGGGCCAATCCAGAGGAAACAAAGGAGCTCCAGAAACAAGTTGGTGAGTTATTGGAAAAAGGTATTATTCGTGAGTCCCTTAGTCCATGTGCTATACCGGTCATTTTAGTTCCAAAAAAAGATGGTACTTGGCGCATGTGTATTGATTGTGGGGCTATAATAAAATTACCATAAATATCCACATCCAATTCCAAGATTGGATGACATGCTTGATGATTCAATGGGTCTAAAATATTTTCTAAAATTGACCTTAAATCTGGTCACCACCAAATCCAAATTAATGAAGGTGATGAATGGAAAACTGCTTTCAAAATAAGATTTGGTCTTTATAAATGGTTAGTTATGCCATTTGGCTTAACTAATGCTCCAAGTACTTTTATGAGACTTATGAACCATGTTTTGAGACCTTTTATTGGAAAGTTTGTTGTTGTGTATTTTGATGACATTTTGATTTATAGTAAAATATGCGTGATCATGTTGAGCACCTTAGGAATGTTCTTAAAACTTTGCATGAACAAAAGTTGTATGCAAATCTCAAAAAATGCACCTTTTGTGTGGAACAAGTTGTCTTTCTTGGGTTTGTTATGAGTGCTAATGGTGTACGAGTTGATGAAGCAAAAATAAAGGCTATTATAGATTGGCCCACTCCAACAAATGTCTCCGAGGTAAGATCTTTCCATGGACTTGCAAGTTTCTACCGAAGGTTTGTTAAAAACTTTTCAACAAAAACTTCACCTCTAAATGAGTTAGTGAAAAAGAATGTAAAGTTTGAATGGGGAGAAAAACAACAAAATGCCTTTGAATAATTAAAACATGAATTGACAATTTCTCCAATTTTAGCATTACCTGATTTTTCTAAGACTTTTGAGATTGAGTGTGATGCTTCAGGAATTGGAGTTGGTGCCATTTTACTTCAAGAAGGTCGACCTATTGCCTACTTTAGTGAGAAGTTAAATGGAGCCACTTTGAACTATCCAACATATGACAAAGAGTTGTATGTTGTTGCGAGAGCTTTGGAAACATGGCAACATTACCTAATGCCTAGAGAATTTGTGATTCACACCGATCATGAATCCCTTAAGTACTTAAAAGGTCAAAGAAATCTGCATGCTAAATGGATATCATTCACCGAGACATTTCCTTATGTGGTACGTTATAAGAAGGTAAAGAAAACATTGTGGCTGATGCGTTATCTTGAAGGTATACTCTTCTTACTCATTTGTAATCTAAATTCATGGGATTTGACTTCATTAAAGAATTGTATGAATCTGATAATACTTTTGCAAATCTGTTTAAGTTGTGTGAAAAATAAGCTTTTAATAAATTCTATCAACATGAGGGGATTTAATTTAAAGAAAATAGGTTATGTGTTCCATCTTGTTCTCTTCATGAACTTTTAACTCGTGAGGCTCATAGTGGAGGTTTGATGGGTCATTTTGTTGTTTTTAAATGAAAAGAGCATTTTGTTTGGCCTAACATGAAAAAAGGTGTTGAACGTATTTGTGCTAATTGTCTGGAATGTAAAAAGGCCAAATCAAAATCTCTTCCACATGGTTTGTATACCCTACTCCCAATACCTTATTCCCCTTGGACTGATATTTCCGTGGATTTCATACTTGGTTTACCAAAATCTCAAAGAGGAATGGGCTCGATATTCGTTGTCAAGGATGGCACATTTTATTGCTTGTAAAAAAACAGATGATGCCAAACATGTTGCTGATTTGTTCTTCAAGGAAGTTGTCAGTTTGCATGGTATCCCAAAATCCATTGTTTCTGATCAAGATGTAAAATTTCTGAGTTACTTTTGGAAAACACTTTGGGGAAAACTAGGTACAAAATTGTTGTTTTCTACCTCAAGTCATCCACAAACGGATGGACAAACTGAAGTAACAAATAGAACTTTGGGAGTTGTGCTAAGGGCAATAATAAAAAATTTTAAAAGGCTAGGAAGAATGTTTCCCAACTACTGAATTTGCTTACAACCGCACTATTAACACGTCAACAAATTTTTCTCCATTTGAAATTGTTTATGGTTTTAATCCTTTAACACCTTTGGATTTGTCTCCATTACCTATCAAAGAACAACTAAACTTAAATGGTGCCCAAAAGGCTGAATTCATAAAGAAGTTGCATGAACAAGTTCGTTTGAACATTGAAAAGAAAACCGAGCAGTATACCAAACAAGCCAACAAGGGACGTAAAAAAGTTCTTTTTGAGCCTGGTGATTGGGTTTGGGTGCACATGAGGAAGGAAAGATTCCTTCATCAAGGCGAACAAAATTACATCCTCATAGTGATGGGCCATTCCAAGTGGTGGCTCAAGTTAATGATAATGCTTACAAGCTTGACTTGCCAGCAAATTATGGTGTAAGTGCTACGTTCAATGTTTCTGATTTGTCTCCTTTTGATTTTGACGTAGGTCAAATGGATTCAAGGACGAATCGTTCCAAATAAGGGGAGGATGGTGAGAATCTAGTAACGAGCATTCAAAGAGAAATATGACAAGCTTTCAGGCAACAAAGAAAGTGTCCTGCTACAAGGTTTGAGTGGACCAATGACTCGTGCAAGAAGAAAGAAGATACAAGAGGCTTTAACAAGTTTTATCCGGTCACCCATTTGAAGGAATTCCAAGAAGACAAGCCCACATGGATAAATCATCTTATGGTGTTGGGTTGAATTCTTGCTTATTGGACTAAGTGGTGAACAAGGCCCATTTTAAAATCAACACAAAGTCATTTTCGTTTTTTTTAATAATAAGGGATTAATATGGGAAAACCTAAAGTCTTTAGTCTTTAAGTTGACTGAAAGACTTTAATTTTGTATATACTTATTGATTGGGAGTCTTTAAACTTGTAATAAGTATGGGGTCTATTATTCTCCTATAAATATGAGCTTTTTAAGCATTGTAAACATACCATCATCAAATCATTATATTGTGAGTTTTCTTCCTTTCACTTATAGTTCTCTTGATTGAACTAGTTTGAGTTTTACAAGACTAATTGTGCTTGTAATCTCCCTTGGCTTATCAACTTTGTCCCTTCCACTAAGTTGTGGTGCCACCACTCAATTGGTTTGATTTCTAGTAAGGAGTTGAGTTTCTTTGGTGTTGAATTTCGATTGCTTATTTTCTTTGTAATTCAAAGGTGTTGAATTTTGTATATTCATCATTGTTGGGTTCAAGAATTAAGAGATTGGGTTGGGAAAGAGCACTAGATCAATAAAAGGACGGTTCTACAAAAATAATCTGATTTTTCCTTGGAAAATTCATATCACTATTGATCCATAGTTGTCGTTTACATCGATCCACTATTGATCCATAGTTGTCATTTAATGGATTTTTGAGGCAATAATGTTCAAAGGTGGTTGTGGAGTGTTGTGGATAAGTTTTGGGCGAAAGTGGATTAATTTTAAGGGTCATTCATGTAGTGTTGTTTTCGGTTTTGGTTTCGATTAAAAAATAGATCCATGTTTCATGTTAATCGATTAGTGTGATTCTAATGAAGATTATAATTAGATTTGTTTAGATTAGTTTGGGAGTGTGTTTAGAAGGCTTGAGAATCAAAACTCTAAAGCATTTGAGGTTGTAACCAAAAGCAAAAGCAATCCATGCGTGAACTTATGGTGTTTAATGTTTTTGTATAACTAGTTCTTTTCCCATGTATATAGTTAAGCTTATGTGAATACAATGATGCACAGATTAGTAGTTGCACATTTTTGGTTAAAATACGAGTAAATCTTATTAAGTGGTCGTGTTAACTTGATTTGTGTTATTTTTCATTAATCCCACTTTACGTTTCTCGTTTTATGTCTAATTAGTTTCGTTTCCACTATAATTTGAGTCTTTCTTATTTTCTAGTAAATTATTAGTAGTTTTTTTGTGCTTTGCACCTCGCTTCCTTCTCCTGATGGCTGAACAAGGTTTTTGTTAATTAATAGTTGTCATTTACATTGATTTAATGGAATTTTAAGGCAATAATGTTCGAAGTTGGTTGTGGAGTGTTGTGGATAAGTTTTGGGCAGAGGTAGATTGATTTTAAGGGTCATTCATGTGGTGTCGTGTTCGGATTTGGTTTCGATTAAATAATAGATCCTATATTTCATGTGTGATTGATTAGTTTAATTCTAATGAAGATTATAATTAGATTTGATTAGACTAGTTCGGGAGTGTGTTTAGAAGGTTTGAGAATCAAAATTCTAAATCATTTGAGGTTGTAACCAAAAGAAAAAGCAATCCATGCGTGGACTTATGGTATTTAATTTTTTGTATAACTAGTTCCTTTCCCATGTATATAGTTAGGCATATGTGAATACACTGATGCACCGATCAGTAGTTACACAATTTTGGTTAAAAATACGAGTAAATCTTATTTAAGTAGTCGTGTTAACTTGACTTGTCTTCTTTTCATTAATCCCACTTTACGTTTCTCGTTTTATTTTTGATTAGTTTTGTTTCCATTATAATTTGATTATTTCTTCTTCTCTAGTGAATACGAGTAGTTTATTGGTCCTTTGCTCCTCATTTCCTTCTCTTGATGGTCAAACACAAATTCTATTGATCCATAGTTGTCATATACATTAGTTTAATGGATTTTTTGACGTAATAATGTTCAAAGGTGGTTGTGGAGTGTTGTGGATAAGTTTTGCGTGGAAGTGGATTAATTTGAAGGGAATTGTGTGCTGTTGTTTACGGTTTTGGTTTCGATTAAAAATAGATCCTATGTTTCACGAGTGATCGATTAGTTTGATTGTAATGAAGATTATAATAAGATTTGATTAGATTAGATCGGGAGTGTGTTTAGAAGGCTCGAGAATCAAAATTCTAAAGCATTTGAGGTTGTAACCAAAAGCAAAAGCAATCCATGAGTGAACTTATGGTGTTTAATGTTTTTGTATAACTAGTTCCTTTCCCATGTATATAGTTAAGCTTATGTGAATACAATGATGCACTGATCGGTAGTTGCACAATTTTGGTTAAAATATGTGTAAACTTATTTAAGTGGTCATGTTAACTTGATTTGTCTTCTTTTTCATTAATCCCACTTTACGTTTCTCGTTTTATGTCGGATTAGTTTTGTTTCCACTATAAGTTGATTCTTTCCTCTTTTCTAGTAAATTATTAGTTGTTTTTCTATCCTTTGCACCTCGCTTCCTTCTCTTGATGGTCAAACAAGGTTTTTGTTGATTGATAGTTGGCATTTACATTGATTTAATGAATTTTAAGGCAATAATGATCGAAGTTGGTTGTGGAATGCTGTGAAAAAGTTTTGGGTGGAAGTGGATTGATTTTAAGGGTCATTCATGTGGTGCCGTGTTCGGATTTGTTTTTGATTAAATAATAGATCCTCTATTTCATGTGTGATCGATTAGTGTAATTTTAATGAAGAATATAATCAGATTTGATTAGATTAGTTTGGGAGTGTTTTTAGAAGGCTTGAGAATCAAAACTATAAAACATTTGAGGTTGTAACCAAAAGCAAAAGCAATCCATGTGTGAACTTGTGGTGTTTTTGTTTTTGTATAACTAGTTCCTTTCCTATGTATATAGTTAATCTTATGTGAATACATTGATGTGTCGATCAGTAGTTGCACAATTTTGGTTAAAATACAAGTAAAACTTATTAAAGTGGTCTTGTTAACTTGATTTGTCTTCTTTTTCATTAATCCCACTTTACGTTTCTTGTTTTAAGTCTGATTAGCTTTGTTTCTACTAAATTTAATTCTTTCTTCTTTTCTAGTAATTTACGAGTATTTTATTGGTCTGTTGCACCTCGCTATCTTCTCTTGATGGTCGAACAAGGATTCTATTGATCTATAATTTTCAGTTAAATTAATTTAATGGAATTTTAAGGCAATAATGTTCGAAGTTGGTTGTGGAATGTTGTGGATAACTTTTAGGCATAAGTGGATTGATTTTAAGGGTCATTCATGTGGTGTCATGTTCAGATTTGGTTTCGATTAAACAATAGATCCTATGTTTCATGTGTGATTGGTTAGTGTAATTCTTATGAAAATTGTAATCACTTTTGATTAGATTAAATCAAGAGTGTGTTTATAAGGCTTCAGAATCAAAATTCCATAGGCATTTGAGGTTGTTACCAAATTAAAAAGCAATCCATATGTTAACTACTGTTGTTTAATGTTTTTGTATAACTAGTTCCTTTCCCGAGTATTTAGTTAAGCTTTTGTGTATACAATGATGTAGCGATCTATAGTCACATAATTATGGTTAAAATACGAGTAAATCTTCTTTTACGTGGTCGTGTTAATTTGAGGTTGTTACTAAAATAAAAAGCAATCCATACGTGAACTAGTGTTGTTTAATGTCTTTGTATAACTAGTTTCTTTCCCAAGTATTTAGTTAAGATTTTGTGAATACAATGATGCACCGATCTGTAGTTGCACAATTTTGGTTAAAATACGAGTATAGCTTATTTAAGTGGTCGTGTTAACTTGATTTGTCTTCTTTTTCATTAATCCCACTTTATGTTTCTTGTTTTATATCTGATTAGTTTTGTTTCCATTTTAATTTGATTCGTTTTTGTTTTCTAGTAAATTATGAATAGTTTATTTGTCCTTTGCTCCTCGCTTCCTTCTCTTAATCGTCAAACAAGGATTCTGTTGATTGATAGTTGTCATTTACATTGATTTAATTGAATTTTAAGGCAATAGTGTTCGAAGTTGGTTGTGGAGTGTTGTGGAAAAGTTTTAGGCAGAAGTGGATTGATTTTAAGGGTCATTCATGTGGTGTCATTTTCAGATTTGGTTTCGATTAAACAATAGATCGTATGGTTCATGTGTGATTGATTAGTGTAATTCTAATGAAGATTATATTCAGATTTGATTAGATTAAACCGGGAGTGTGTTTAGAAGGCTTGATAATCAAAATTCCATAGCATTTGGGGTTGTTACCAAAATAAAAGGCAATCCATATGTGAACTAGTGTTGTTTAATGTTTTTGTATAACTAGTGCCTTTCGCATGTATTTAGTTAAGCTTTTGTGAATACAATGATACACCGATTTGTAGTTGCACAATTTTGGTTAAAATACGAGTAAATCTTATTTTTGGTTAAAATACAAGTAAATCTTATTTAAGTGGTCGTGTTAAATTGATTTGTCTTCTTTTTCATTAATCCCACTTTACGTTTCTCGTTTTATGTCTGTCTAGTTTCATATCCACTATAATTTGATTCTTTCTTCTTCTCTAGTGAATTACAAATAGTTTGTTAGCCCTTTGCACCTTGTTTCTTTTCTCTTCATGGTCAAACAAGGATTCTGTGGATCGATAGTTGTCATTTACATTGATTTAATGGATATAGCAATAATGTTTGAAGTTGGTTATGGAGTGTTGTTTGGGCAGAAGTGGATTGATTTAAAGGGTCATTCATGTGGTGTTGTGTTTGGATTTGGTTTCGATTAAACAATATATCCTATGTTTCATGTGTGATTGATTAGTGTAATTGTTGTGACACCCTACACATATCCCACATCGGCCGTGGACAGGAGAGATTCCTGGTTCATAAGAATATCTGGTCTCTAAGATCAACAATGTGTTTTGGGCGTATTGGTTGTGGATGAGAGGAGAACTCCATAGTTAAGTGTGCTCAGGTGGGAGTAATCCAGGGATGGGTGACCTCCTTGGGAAGTTTTCACCCGGGCAACCAAAAGCAAATCCGTGAGCTCCTCGTGAGCAAAGCGGACAATATTGTTGGTGTGAGTGGTCAGGTGTTAGAGAATGGTATCTTAGTCACTCCTGTGTCGTTCGGGGTGTGGGACATACCTCACCAAAAATGGTGACTTCTCGGGCTCATCGAGGACGATGAGTCCAAACAAGGGGTGTTTGTGACACCCTACACATATCCCACATTGGCCGTGGACAAAAGAGATTCCTGGTTCATAAGGAATATCTGGCCTCTAACATCAACAACACATAGTATTGGCTGTGGATGGGAGGAGAACTCCACAATTAAGCATGCTCATGTGGGAGTAATCCAGGGATGGGTGACCTCCCTGGGAAGTTTTCACCCGGCCAACCAAAAGCAAATCCGTGAGCTCCTCGTGAGCAAAGCGGACAATATTGTTGGTGTGAGTGGTCGGGTGTTACAATTGTGATGAACATTATAATCATATTTGATTAAATTATAATTAGGTTTGATTGTATTAAATCAAGAGTGTGTTTAGAAGGCTTGAGAATCAAAATCCATAGCATTTGAGGTTGTTACCAAAATAAAAAGAAATCCATATGTGAACTAGTGTTGTTTAATGTTTTTGTATAACTAGTGCCTTTCCCATGTATTTAGTTAAGCTTTTGTGAATACAATGATGCATCGATCTGTAGTTGCACAATTTTGGTTAAAATAAGAGTTAATCTTATTTAAGTGGTCGTGTTAACTTGATTTGTCTTCTTTTTCATCAACCCATTTTACATTTCTTGTTTTATGTCTGACTAGTTTCCTTTCCACTATAATTTGATTCTTTCTTCTTCTCTAGTGAATGATGAGTGGTTTATTAGTCCTTTGCACCTCGTTTCTTTATCTTCATTGTTGAACAAGGATTCTGTGGATCGATAGTTGTGAATTACATCGATATAATGGATTTTTAAAGCAATAATGTTAGAAGTTGTTATGGAGTGTTGTGGATAACTTTTGGGCAAAAGTGGATTGATTTTAAGGGTCATTTAGGTGGTGTCATGTTCGGGTTTGGTTTCGATTAAACAATAGATCCTATGTTACATGTGTGATTGATTCGGGTAATTCTAAAATCCGTAGCATTTGAGGTTGTTACCAAAATAAAAAAGCAATCCATATGTGAACTAGTTTTGTTTAATGTTTTTGTATAACAAGTACCTTTCCTAAATATTTAGTTTAGCTTTTGTGAATACAATGATGCACCGATCTTTAGTTGCACAATTTTAGTTAAAACACGAGTAAATCTTATTTAACTGGTCGTGTTAACTTGTAATGTCTTCTTTTTCATTAATCCCATTCTCGTTTTATGTCAGACTAGTTTCATTTCCACTATAATTTGATTCTTTCTTCTTCTCTAATGAATTATGAGTAGTTCATGTCGCACCCTCAAAATCCACGTGCAAAGTTTTACCGTGAGGCGTCTAAACAAACCAGGATCACAGTCACTATACTCAGAATAACAAAAACCTGCCACATTCAAAACAAGACCAACCAAAAATTTAAAATTTTAAAACTATACGGAAGCGTTTTGTAAATAAGACAAACCCAAAGTAATAAAATGCATAACATGGCAAAACACAAGCCAACCCAAATGATTAAACACTCATAAATAAAAACCAGCAAAGATGTCTATAAAATAGAGTCTTAGAATGCATGTTGGACCCGTGTAGTGCTCCTATTGGCAAGTAGAGCTAACGACCTAAGAATAGCATACTAAAAATATCAACACAATGGTTGGTGAGTTCAAGAGTTTGCGTTTAACATAAATATTATCAATTGTATAACATAGGAAGTGTATTGAAATTGATAGCTAGTTTATATTCATAAGTAATAACCATAGTGATTTCACAATCGAAGCTAATTGTGTTTGGTTTGAACTTCATTAAAGGACAATATTCCTTTTGAACTTCATTAGACATGTGTTTGGTTTGAAATAGATGGCTCAACCATGGTAGGATAGAATGTAGCTAGCTCATGAGACCTAGTGGAGAGGCCTCAATGTCAAATCCTTCTATCTTTAATTTCTAGTTCTCAACTTCTAGTTTTTGAACTTCATTACAAGGACAATATTCCTTTATCGTCATTGCTTTGAACTCACCCCACGGAAAAGCATTAGCCAGCTACTAGCCCAACATCTAGACTTGAGCATTCCACCATAAGAGGGCAACACTGTCAAGTGTTCCTTCGGCTCCTCCTTAGGCTCCTTCCTCGGGGCCTACGAAAGCTCGAGCTAGTTTTACCGCTCATGTATATGAATTATATCCTCGTGATATGAGGCCACTAAAGTTGCAATAGCCATATGAGGTGTGGAGGGTAGGGGTATAATATGGCATCTCTAGTCAGGGTAGGGATCATACATGGAACATTTTTTTTCTTTTCTAGCATCCTAATAAGGGCATTGCAATATCAATCCCAATTGTCAGGATTAGCCATGTCTCGCTCAATTTTTTTAATCATCCGGAAAGTACACATCAGATATAAATACGGGGGTCTAGAGCCATAACTCATAGATGAAGAATAAACAATAGGAACCTCGGGTTCCTTTCCCGGTATGTATGGAATAGGGGATGAAGACGATGATGATGCCATACCGCAGTGTATGTGATGTATGCTAATGAGTATACAATAAGAGGATAAGTCAAGAGTACTAACTAACAGTGTGCGGTTATAGACTAGTATGTATATAACCTAGTTCCCTATAACCAATGGCTCTAATACCAATATGTCACACCCTTAAAATCCACATGCAGATTTTTACCGCGAGGCATGTGAACAAAACAGGATCACAGCCACTAGTTACTCAGAACGACACTACATGCCACATTCAAAACAAGACCAACCAAAAATTTAAACGTTTAAAACTATGCTGAAACGTTTTGTAAATAAGACAAACCCAAAGTAATAAAATGCATAACATGGCAAAACACATGCCAACCTAAATGATTAAACACTCATAAATAAAAACTAGCAAATATGTCTTTAAAATAGAGTCTTAGAATGCATGTTGGACCCATGTAGTGCTCCTATCGACAAGCAGAGCTAATGACCTGAGAATAGCATACTAAAAATGTCAACACAATGGTTAATGAGTTCAAGAGTTTGTGTTTAACATAAATATTATCAATTGTATAGCATAATAAGTGTATTGAA
Source organism: Flaveria trinervia (assembly GCA_025506515.1). Taxonomy (NCBI): domain Eukaryota; kingdom Viridiplantae; phylum Streptophyta; class Magnoliopsida; order Asterales; family Asteraceae; genus Flaveria; species Flaveria trinervia. Next base: position 153,430 of record JACCIX010001085.1, read on the forward strand.
ATAGATTGCTAGTCTATATTCATAAGTAATAACCATAGTGATTTGGCGATCGAAGCTAACCGTGTATGGTTTGTTGACTCCCTTCACGACTTACCACGTCGCGACGATGTTTGTGTTTAGGACAATATTGCAATTGTTTTACCTCGAGTCACACAGGTGGGGCTCGTCACACCCAGTAGTACTACCCAAGATTTCCCGCTAGTTACCATTATTAACGATCCAAGATTGTGAGGACTTTTCAAGGTATTAAGCACTATCTTAAAACATACACAACTTATAATAATAAAATAGTGTTTTGAGTACAAGTATGCTACCTCCACCAAAAGAAGGTTTATAAAATAGAGGGGCATGAACTCACCTGGTGTATAATGATATTAAATAAAAAGACTCGTGATAGGTGCAAAAACGACCCTTCAAGGTTACCTAGATCACACAAGTACATAAGTACGTGTACATAGAAAACTTAACAACTCTAGGTTAACCTAATTGACCTGTTTGACCCGTTGGTGATATATTAGTTGGAATATTGTTTAATCATTCATATCAACTTATCATACATGAATATCATGTAAGTTATCCACATACATCACATCATTAACCCAAGTTCTACTTAGGTCATCATACCATATTAGATCATCATACATTCATGCAAATCTCAAATAATCATCTTGCTCAATCAATATAAATACATCAAATCAAACAATTCATACGTGAAGTCTAATCATGCACTACATGCCATGTGAAGCCTCCCACGATCTCACATCCTAACCCTACCAATCCTACTAAGTATGGGCCTCGGATTCGCATGCGTGTACTGTGAATCCTAGGATCGCAATGAGGAATTATCAGCGTTAGTTGATGTCAATTCAACGTTTGCGGAATCAACATTGGATTTGTTTATTTTTTCGTATTAAATGATTATCAATATCAATAAATATTCAAGAACATGATTGATGAAACACAACTAATGATCTGTTTAAATCAACTGTATTTCATTAAAAAACGTCAATGATTACAAATAACTAATGAACGATATCGAAAATTGTGTTGAATGATGTGACAACTGCTAGGGTTTGATTGTGTGATGATTTGTCGTATTGTTGTTGCTGTTGAAGCCCGTGCATTGATTCGAAACCTAGGATCTATATATATAGACAATGATGTTTATGTTAAGGAACACCGGATCTCTTGGGATTTGAATTGTTTCCGTTAAGGAATCTCTAGATTTCTTGGGATTCACATAACTGACATGTTGACTTGTAACACTTGTATTGTTTGAATACAAGTGGTTGGACTCCGCAGAATATTGCCTTCCGTAGATAGTTGTTCTTTCGTAGGAGACTTGTTGTTCAGCAGGAACTTTCTCTTCCGCAGGAGTCTTGTTCTTTTGTAGGAGACTTGTTCCTTAGCCCTGGTTGTTCATCCACAGATATCTTCGGATGGAATTTTACTTGTAAGGAAAATATCTACGGAAGAACAAAATGTTCATCCGTAGATGTTTCTTACACTTAATCAATTTTAGAAATTAACCAAGTATAATGTTTGTAACTGTGACATCTAGTAATTTTTCGTTACCAAACTTCGTTAGTTCCGTTGAGTCTTGCATACACGTGTTGTAAGCACACACTAGTTGTTGTGAAACGTTGGTGACCTAATAATAATTAACAATGTTAAATGAATGATAATCTAACTGATTATGTGATTTTGGTATTATGTCTATGTGTTTGCATGTTTTAAATGTTCTTTGTGAAAATTAATTGCGTAACGTGGAAACGTGTGTATTAATCCATATCTGTTGTGTTTTATAAAAAATAAATATATAATTGTTATCATTAGTTTATATGTTTATATCATTAAGTTACAAAACACTTTACAAAGAGTTTAAAGTCTAATCTTTAGAAAATACAAAACACAAGGGTTTAAATGGTAAATATGAAAAATTAAATTAAATAAAACAATCCCAAACCCTAATTCCCACCCCATCGGCCGTGACTTCACTCTCTATCCCTCCATCTTTGCGAATTCGACCAAGAACAAGCATCAAGGCATCGTATTTGTTCGATTTCAGGCCATACAACAAGTTAGCAACATCAAACCGTGTTCCTTTGCAAGAATTAAAGTTAATTTTGGTGTTTTTGTGGGATTTTCATGTTGGCCGAACCCTAATTCGTGAGTGGGTGTTCATGATGTCAAAATTGATGTTGTTTGATGATGTTAGTATGTTAGTTAGATAGTATGCATGTTGTTTAACATTGATTATGCAAGAATGATATGTGTTTGATGAATTGATCATGAACTTTGATCCAAGACAAACCCTAATTTGAAATTGATGTGATTATGTGAGATTGATGATTGTTTGATGAATGTATGATGGTTAGTAGGTTGTATGAATGCTAGGTTACATTGATTTTGCAAGAAATTGATAAATTGAAGGTTGTGTTCATAGGTTACTAATACTAGTAACTTTATTTTCATGATATGATGATTTGATAATGGATTGATGTTGTTAAAGGGTTTGTGGTGATGATTAGGTGCTAGATTGTTGATATGAATGCTAGAAACCTTGGAATGGATATTGTTGTTCATATCTTGCCAAAAGTGGAAACTTTTGTTTATGATGATTGATGGATTAAGATGATTAGGTATTGTTGATCATGTCTAGATGTTGTTATGAGCTTGAAATGGTATATTGGTGATAAATTCATGAATACATTGAGTGTTTTTTGTATTTGAGATGTACTTTCCCAAAAGGGAAACTTTATTTGCACAAAATTTGAAAGATGATAGTTTGAGCATGTTTGGGATATTAGGAGCATGTTAGTATGTTCATGGATGATTTTTAATGTGATAGAACATGTTAATTTAGTCTTATGGGATGCTTGGATGATCATGTGTGATGTATGGACTTTGATGATCATGTATGATGATAAAGGATGATTAGTAATTAAGGCATTGTGTTTGGGACTGGAATTGATTATTATAGTGTATGTTGAATGCAATGAACATAGTAATGAATAGGATTATTATCATCATACACGCGTGCGAATCTGAGGCTCCTACTTAGTAGAATTGGCAGGGTTTAGGGTGTGAAGTCGTGAGTGGCTTCACATGGCATGTGGTGCGTGATTTGATCTTTGTGTGGCATGTTAGTTATGTTATAACTAGTTGGCATGTTAATGTTTAGATTCGCATGACTTGTATGATACTTGGTAGTATGATGATCTAAGTAATACACCTGGATAATGTAGCATACATGTGATCCATTTGAATGTTAACCATGTATGATGTATGAGTATGCTTGCTTAAATGGTTTATAACACCTAATGTCACCAACGGGTCAAACGGGTCAACTGAGTCAAACGTGTTTGTTTTTTGAAACCTTGAGTCTTTGGTTGTAGTGTGCTTAGGGTTTTACATATTCTCTGTTTACACGTACTTATGTACTTACATGATCTAGGTAACCTCTGAAGGTTGTCTGTCCACTCTTTCTTTCAAGTAAACCCTAAGTATTCATTTCGCATATCAGGTGAGTTCATGCCCCACTCTTTACTTAACCTCTTTTGGGGGAGATAGCATACTGGTAAATTACAAATGCTTTATATGTATTTAAGTTGTGTATAATATTAATGTAGTGTTGTTTACTTTGGAAAAGTCCTCACACTTTCGAATTGTTAATATTGAATAGCGGGGAAACTTGGGTAGTACTACTGGGTCTGACGAGCCCCACCTGTGTGACTTGAGCTCAACCGGGTGCAATTTGTCCTATTGAACATTGTCACGACCTGTTAAGTCGTGACAGGAGGCAACAACTTATCACAGTTAGCTTCAATTGCGAAATCACTATGAATTAATATTATTGTTAATAGACTAGATATCTGTTATAATACACTAGTTATATATCACAACTGTTAAATTGTTTATATTTGAATGCCAACCCTTGAACTCACCAACCGTTGTGTTGACAATTTTAGTATGCTATTCTCAGGTCGTAACTTCGCTTGCCATTAGGAGCACTGCACGAGTTCATCATGCATATTAAGACTCCGTTTAAAAGACATCTTTGTTGGTTTATAGTTATTAATGTTTTCTCATTTGGTTTGGCGCGTGGTTTGCCATATTTACATTTATACACTTTGGGTTTCTTTACTTACAAAACGCTTACGCATGGTTTTAAAGTTTGAACTTTGGTTGATTTTATTCTAAATGTGGCATATAGAGTCGTTTCTGAGTAACTATTGACTGTGATCCTGGTTTGTTCACACGCCTCGTGGTAAAACTCCGCACGTGGATTTTGAAGGTGTGACAGGTTGGTATCAAAGCCATTGGTTATAGGGAACTAGGTTGCATACACACTAGACTATAACCGCACACAGTTAGTTAGTTACCTGTGCCTTATTTTCATCTACTGTATACTCATTGGCATACACATCACACTCTCACAGGATGGCATCGTCATCGAGAGCTCTGGGTAAGTCACCTGTATCACCTTCACGATCTGAATCCCCACCTCCCGCACCTGTACCAGAAAATGGATCCCGACTGACCCCGACTAGCTTATCCTCGAGGGGAGATTGATTGGGATCAACCTTTTGCACTGATGGAGCGTGACCCCCCGCGAGACTGGAGTTTCTACCCCAGGTTCGTTGATCATATAATGTATAGGGAGCGCGTACCTGTCCCGAGGCCCATGACTAGGAGCAACGCCGATCAACCACTGCCTTCACTTCCACGGACGGTGCAGTCCAATGAGCAACTAATTGCTGCACTGGTGGCTGCACTGGATACTAAGCAACAACGAGTCAGGCGACTCACGAGTGATGTTTGTACACTGCAGCATGAGGTGTACAAACTAAGACATCAAATGGATGGACTCGAGGAGCAACACAGGAAGACCCTAAATGGGTGTCACCATATGGAAGACAGTCTTATAGCACTTAGAGGACGCGTAATTGCTCGTGAACAGCGGGATGCAGTAGCCGATAACAGAATTGCTATCTTAGAAGCCCAATTGGCAGTGCTTCAGATTGCCATAGCTCCTGCTCCTGTAGAGGACACTGAGGAGGAACCTGGGGAGGAGGAACCGGTGGAGACGAAAGATGACAGTGATGGTAATGGTGGCAACAACAATGGAGCCAAAGGGAGAGCCTTCATCATTGGCTCTGGTGAGGCTCTAAATAACCCCACAACTGTTACTGGTAGGTTCTCTGTTAATGGTTGTTTTGCTACGGTACTATTCGATACTGGAGCCGATAGGAGTTTCGTGTCCTTAAAGTTTTGTAGTCTTTTGAGTGATATACCCTCTGCCTTAGAATCTAAATACACCGTAGAATTAGCCAACGGTAAACAGATCCATGAAACGCATATCCTTAAAGATTGTAAGATAGAACTTGCCGGTCATACTTTCGCTATAGATCTTATGCCTGTTACGCTGGGGAGTTTTGATGTTGTGGTAGGCATGGATTGGCTCTCTAGCAAGCAAGCAGAAGTCATATGTCATGAGAAGATCATACGAATTCCTGTCGGTGACAAAATCCTTACAGTCAGAGGTGATAAGGGTGGTGCTGTGATAGGCATCATCTCATACATGAAAGCCCAAAAGTTATTGCGAAAGGGTCGTTTGGCTATTCTAGTACTCGTAACCGATAAGCAAGCAGAAGAAAGGAGAATGGAGGATATTCCCATAGTGCGCGACTTTCCAGAGGTGTTTCCAGAGGATCTTCCTGGGTTACCACCTCACCGCCAAGTGGAATTCCAAATTGAGTTGACTCCCGGTGCAGCCCCGATTGCTAGGGCACCTTATCGATTAGCACCAAACGAACTGCAAGAGTTGTCATCTCAACTTTAGGAGCTTTTAGATAAGGGCTTTATTCGACCTAGCTCATCACCTTGGGGAGCCCCTGTCCTTTTGTTAAGAAGAAGGATGGCACATTCCGGATGTGCATCGATTATAGGGAGTTAAACAAAGTAACAGTCAAGAACCGATACCCTTTATCTCGTATCGATGACATGTTTGACCAGCTTCAGGGATCAAGCTATTATTCGAAGATTGACTTGAGATCCGGTTATCATCAACTTAGAGTGCGAGAAGAAGACATTCCCAAGACTGTGTTTCGTACTCGTTATGGTCATTATGAGTTCTTGGTCATGCCTTTTAGGTTGACTAATGCACCTGCTGTGTTCATGGACCTCATGAACCGCGTGTGCAAACCCTATCTCGATCAGTTCGTCTTTGTGTTTATCGATGATATTCTGATATATTCTAGGACCAAGGAGGATCATGAAAAGCACTTACGAATGATATTAGAACTATTGAGGAATGAGTAGCTGTATGCCAAATTCTCTAAGTGTGACTTCTGGATACGAGAAGTACAACTTCTAGGTCATATTGTTAATGAGAAAGGAATACATGTTGATCCTGCCAAGATTAAGGCAATAAAGAATTGGACTACACCCAAACGCCAAGTGAGATAAGACAATTTCTGGGATTAACAGGATATCCGATGATTCATAGAGGGATTTTCTAGGATCGCACAACCTCTCACGGCCTTGACTCACAAAGGAACGACATACAAATGGAGTGAGAGCCAAGAATCGGCTTTTCAATTGTTAAAACAAAAACTCTGTAGTGCCTCGATATTAGCACTACCAGAGGGAATGGATGATTTCATGGTGTATTGTGATGCATCCATTTAAGGATTGGGTTGTGTCTTGATGCAACGAGAAAGGTGATAGCCTACACCTCAAGACAACTAAAGGTTCATGAGAAGACCTATGCCACCCATGACTTAGAATTGGGTGCAGTGGTTTTTGCCTTAAAGATCTTGAGACATTACTTGTACGGTACCAAGTGCACTATTTACACCGATCACAAGAGTCTTCAACATATCTTCAAGCAAAAGGAGTTGAATATGAGGCAACGACATTGGGTGGAGCTACTAAACGACTATGATTGCGCTATCAAGTATCATCCGGGAAAGGTGAATGTGGTTGCTGATGCCTTAAGTTGGAAGGAAACAGCTAAACCTAGACGGGTGTGAGCTTTATAGCTTACTATCAGCAACCAACTACCCGAACAAGTTAAGGAGGCACAGATAGAAGCCTTAAAAGCGGAAAATGTTGGTTCTGATTCGTTAAGGGGAATGGATAAACAACTGGTGGTGAAGGAGGATGGAATTCGGTATTTCATGGATAGACTTTAGGTGCCTGTCTATGGAAATCTAAGGGATTTAGTTATGAGTGAGGCGCACAAATCCAAGTATTCTATACATCCTGGATCCAACAAGATGTACCATGACCTAAAGGTGCACTACTGGTGGCCTAACATGAAGGCGGATGTAGCTACGTATGTGAGCAAGTGTTTGACCTGCTCGAAAGTAAAGGTGGAATACCAAAACCATCTGGACTATTGCAACAACCTGAGATACCAATATGGAAATTGGAACAAATCTCCATGGATTTTATTACTAAATTACCTTGGACTAATACTCGTTGTGACACGATATGGGTTATCGTGGATCGGTTGACAAAGTCTGCTCACTTCCTTGCAATTAAGGAAACGGATAAGATGGAGCAATTAACTCGACTGTACCTTAAAGATATCGTTTCGATACACGGTGTACCGATCTCAATTATTTCTGACCGCGACGCTCGTTTCACGTCACATTTTTGACAATCATTGCAGAAATCTTTGGGTACACAGTTAGATATGAGTACTACTTATCATCTACAAATGGATGGTCAGAGTGAACGTACCATACAAACGTTGGAGGATATGCTACGTGCTTGTGTGATTGACTTCGGGAATAATTGGAAAATTCACCTGCCATTGGTGGAGTTTTCTTATAACAACGGTTATCATACTAGCATACAGGTAGCACCTTTCGAGACGCTGTATGGGAGAAAATGTAGATCACCAGTTTGCTGGGCGGAAATTGGTGATAGTCAACTAATAGGTCCCGAGCTAATTCATGAGACAACCGAGAAGATTGTGCAGATACGAAACCGTATGGCTGCAGCACGAGACAGACAAAAGAGTTATGCTGACAGGAGACGGAAACCTTTAGAAGTTGGTGACAAGGTTTTGTTGAAGGTCTCACCATGGAAAGGCGTAGTTCGGTTTGGCAAGCAAGGGAAGCTAAATCCGAGGTACGTTGGACCATTTGAAATAGTGGAAAAAATAGGTCCAGTGGCCTATCGACTAGCCCTACCTGATTCACTAAGTGGAATCCACGATGTATTTCACGTGTCGAACCTAAAGAAGTGCCTAACTGATGAAACAATGGTCGTACCACTAGAAGAAGTTCAAGTGGATGAACAATTGCGCTTTATTGAAGAACCAGTCAAGGTGATGGACTGTGAGGTGAAAACACTTAAGCAAAGCAAGATACCCATTGTCAAAATCCGTTAGAATTCGCGACATGGACCAGAATTCACATGGGAACGAGAAGATCAAATGAAGCTTAAGTACCCTCAACTATTCGAAAGATGATGCCAGCAGACGAAGGTATTGATGTTAAATTTCGAGACAAAATTTCTTTCAACATGGGGATGATGTGACAACTCATCCAAACTCACTCGGTTTCAGTGTTGTGTGCCAATGCAGTATACCAGTTATGGAACACTCTCACCATGTAATGCAATATTTAGGACGAAAATTCTTTCAACATGGGGATAATGTGACATCCGGTAATTTTTCGTTACCAAACTTCGTTAGTTCCGTTGAGTCTTGCATACATGTGTCGTAAGCACACACTAGTTATCGTTTAACGTTGGTGACCTAATAATAATAAACAATGTTAAATTAATGATAATCTAACTGATTATGTGATTATGGTATTATGTTTATGTGATTGCATGTTTTAAATGTTCTTTGTGAAAATTAATCGCGTAACGTGGAAACGTGTGTATTAATCCGTATGTGTTGTGTTTTATAAAAATAAAATATATAATTGTTATCATTAGTTTATATGTTTATATATTAAGTTAAAAACACTTTACAAAGAGTTTAAAGTATAATTTTTATAAACTATAAAACACAAGGGTTTAAATGGTAAATATGAAAAATTAAATTAAATAAAACAATCCCAAACCCTAATTCCCACCCCATCGGCCGTGACTTCACTCTCTATCCCTCCATCTTTGCGAATTCGCACAAGAACAAGCATCAAGGCATCGTATTTGTTCGATTTCAGGCCATACAACAAGTTAGCAACATCAAACCGTGTTCCTTTGCAAGAATTAAAGTTAATTTTGGTGTTTTTGTGGGATTTTCATGTTGGCCGAACCCTAATTCGTGAATGGGTGTTCATGATGTCAAAATTGATGTTGTTTGATGATGTTAGTATGTTAGTTAGATAGTATGCATGTTGTTTAACATTGATTATGCAAGAATGATATGTGTTTGATGAATTGATCATGAACTTTGATCCAAGACAAACCCTAATTCAAAATTGATGTGATTATGTGAGATTGATGATTGTTTGATGAATGTATGATGGTTAGTAGGTTGTATGAATGCTAGGTTACATTGATCTTGCAAGAAATTGATGAATTGAAGGTTGTGTTCATAGGTTACTAATACTAGTAACTTTATTTTCATGATATGATGATTTGATAATGGATTGATGTTGTTAAAGGGTTTGTGGTGATGATTAGGTGCTAGATTGTTGATATGAATGCTAGAAACCTTGGAATGGATATTGTTGTTCATATCTTGCCAAAAGTGAAAACTTTTGTTTATGATGATTGATGGATTAAGATGATTATATTGTTGATCATGTCTAGATGTTGTTATGAGCTTGAAATGGTATATTGGTGATCATTCATGAATACATTGAGTGTTTGTTGTATTTGAGATGTACTTTCCCAAAGGGAAACTTATTTGCACAAAGTTTGAAAGATGATAGTTTGAGCATTTTTGGGATATTAGGAGCATGTTAGTATGTTCATGGATAATTTTTAATGTGATAAAACATGTTAATTTACTCGTATGGGATGCTTGGATGATCATGTGTGATGTATGGTCTTTGATGATCATGTATGATGATGAAGGATGATTAGTAATTAAGGCATTGTGTTTGGGACTAGAAATTGATTATTATAGTGTATGTTGAATGCAATGAACATGGTTAATGAATAGGATTATGATCAACATACACGCATGCGAATCTAAGGCCCCTACTTAGTAGAATTGGCAGGGTTTAGGGTGTGAAGTCGTGAGTGGCTTCACATGGCATGTGGTGCGTGATTTGATCTTTGTGTGGCATGTTAGTGATGTTATAACTAGTTGGCATGTTAATGTTTAGATTCGCATGACCTGTATGATACTTGGTAGTATGATGATCTAAGTAATACACCTGGATAATGTAGCATACATGTGATCCATTTGAATGTTAACCATGTATGATGTATGAGTATGCTTGCTTAAATGGTTTATAACACCTAATGTCACCAACGGGTCAACTGAGTCAAACGTGTTTGTTTTTTGAAACCTTGAGTCTTTGGTCGTATGTGCTTAGGGTTTTACATATTCTCTGTTTACACGTACTTATGTACTTACATGATCTAGGTAACCTCTGAAGGTTGTCTGTCCACTCTTTCTTCAAGTAAACCCTAAGTATTCATTTCGCATATCAGGTGAGTTCATTCCCCACTCTTTACTTAACCACTTTTGGGGGAGATAGCATACTGGTAAATTACAAATGCTTTATATGTATTTAAGTTGTGTATAATATTAATGTAGTGCTGTTTACTTTGGAAAGTCCTCACACTTTCGAATTGTTAATATTGAATAGCGGGGAAACTTGGGTAGTACTACTGGGTCTGACGAGCCCCACCTATGTGACTTGAGCTCAACCGGGTGCAATTTGTCCTATTGAACATTGTCACGACCTGTTAAGTCATGACAGGAGGCAACAACTTATAACAGTTAGCTTCAATTGCGAAATCACTATGAATTAATATTTATTGTTAATAGACTAGCTATCTGTTATAATACACTAGTTATATATCACAACTGTTAATTGTTTATATTGAACGCCAACCCTTGAACTCACCAACCGTTGTGTTGACAATTTTAGTATGCTATTCTCAGGTCGTTAACTTCGCTTGCCATTAGGAGCACTACACGGGTTCATCATGCATATTAAGACTCCGTTTAAAAGACATCTTTGTTGGTTTATAGTTATTAATGTTTTCTCATTTGGTTTGGCGCGTGGTTTGCCATATTATACATTTATACACTTTGGGTTTCTTTACTTACAAAACGCTTACGCATGGTTTTAAAGTTTGAACTTTGGTTGATTTTATTCTAAATGTGGCATATACAGTCGTTTCTGAGTAACTATTGATTGTGATCCTGGTTTGTTCACACGCCTCGCGGTAAAACTCTCGCACGTGGATTTTGAAGGTGTGACAGTAACTGCACACATACATAAATCAACATAGATATACGGGTTACCTATATATTTAATGCATACACAATAATGAATTACAACCATTCATTACAGATATTAATTCAAGTACTAAGCCTATACAAAATAGACTAGATCTACTAATCCTAGACCTAACAATACTCCCCCTTAGGCTTAGCTACTTGTGTTCATTTCTTCAAAACAGAAAGCTCCTTCAATCTTGAAACCATCTTCTTGTTGAATTATGATACTGCGTCCTTTTGATCATCGTATTTGTACTTGATCTCCATTCTGCATATCCTTTGGAGTGTCTCAATCTTCTTTTGTGGTGAGGGCTTCCATAAGACATTGATTGTTAACAATTTCCAGCTCATCTTCTTCTGAGATTCTCAGCTCTGATATATCTTCAATGTTGGCTCCTTCAGCATCCCAGCATTATCTTCTTCTCTTGTATGCTTTAGCATGCAGCATATCCACCACTTGTATCATATGAATGTATAAGCATAAATCATTCTATTCTCTTTCATCTGTCAGCTTTGGGAAGAATTTATCATGTAAGAATGATGTGTAGCTTGGGTGGAGCATTTTGATCTCTATTGGGTCAAAGATTCTTATCTTGTCACCTTCCTACCATCAGCATTCCTCAGTGGCACCATTTCTTTTGTTTTCTCAACATATCCCCACTCAGTTATGGGAAGAGTGTATTGATTTCCTCCAATAACTTGTGGATGTTGTTTTCCTGTTAGTACAACCAACTTTCCTTAGAAGTTCATCATCAACTAATGAGGAGGAGTTGGTGCTTGATCTTTTCTTCCTCTCTAATCTCATTTGTGCTCATCATTCTCTCTTTTTGCTTCTTTAATCACATCATCTTTGAATTTTGTCTTTAACTTTTCGACCAACACAGAGAAATCTCTTCCCCTTGATTGAATTGGGTAGTTAGACATTATTAGACTTTACAGATCCTTGATGTCTCTCTCATGAAGCCTCAGCAATGCTTCTGTATCATGGAAATACAGAACTGGGAGTTGTGATATGCTTCTTCCAGAGGTTCTCTGGTAATTGCACAATCCTAGTCTGGATCATATTTCCAGGCCATAATCCTATTCTCTTTCATAGAACTGGGAGTTATGATATGATCATATAGCTCTATCAGAGTTGATTTATGTTCAGTGATTTCTCTAAAAATTGTCCCTAATAGTCACACTTTGCCAGGAATGACTGCTCTTGGTTCTCTGATCAGTTTGTCTTTGCCTTTGTGCTGATCTTTGGATTCAACAGTTACAGGATCAGCAGACAGTTTGCTTTAATGCTCATAGGATGGATTTGGAGCTTTAGTTCTGAACCTTACTCTCCAGTGTCAAGCTCAACTGACATAACATGTTCTATCATTCTTCTCAGTTTAGCAAATTTCTTCCTTTAAGCTCATGAGCCTTGTAATTGTGTCCCAATAGCCAACATAGCATATTGTACTTGTTGAGTTTTGCTATGCCATAATGGCCTAGATCTTTCTTGATTTTCTGGATAGCTTGAAATGTTGTGAATGCCTCATAATCACAATTAGGAACCATAAATCTAGCCACCTCAAATTCCTTCAAAATGTTCTTCATCTCAGCTATATTCATCCTTTCAACCATGTCATATTATCCATGGTTGATCAGGGTCATAAACATAGTAGATTTAGGCCTTTCTTCCATTATGTCTTTTGTTGTCAAAAGATAATCAGCCTTTAAGTCTTCTTGTTCTTTGTTAGGCACATCTTCAGTCAGTTCTTCTTTCATTCAGCATCACTCTCATCTTCAACTTGAATAACTTGCTTAGATGTTGAACATTCATTGAAGGAGAGTGCTCTTGAGATGTATGCCTTGACCTTTTTGGAGACTCTTCAATATTGATTGTTGTTTCTTTGTTGAACCCAAATACTTCCTTTTCCTTGATTATTGAATAAGATGCTTAGAAGATTCAGCAGGTTTCTTCAATTGGTTTGATTCAAGAGCACATATCTTCATCTTCAGCTGATCATCTCCTTCTTTTTTCTTCTCAACAGAGTTGATTGATCAAAGAGAGAGAGTCATTCATTTGATCAATTTCACCCTTAGTTTCTCAATTCATTTTCTCTTTCTCTACTAATTCATTGAGCTCAAAATCTTGTTGAAGAAGGGCATCAATCACTTCATTATTACACAGGGCATCTTCTCTTAAGCTTTTGATTCTTGATTCTAGCTGCATCAGCACTTCATCCTTTCCTACTATATCCCTTTCAGCTCCTTAATCCTTTGCTTTCTGAAGTTAGACTTCACTACAAGTTTGTTGTACTTAGGCACCAAATAGCTTTTTCTTAATGGGATGTCATTATCACTCAGATCATCTCATTGTAAGCAATAACTTCCTCATATTTTTCTCCTTCTCTCTTTTCTTCTTATTTGTCAGCAATCTCATCTTTATGTTCTTCAGTATGAACAGCCACACTTGCTGAGGTTGAGCATTCATCTTTTGATTGATGAAGAGGTTGTGCTTCTATGTTCATGATGTGCAATAAAGGCTCTATTTGATTGGAGGCAACTGGTTCTTCGCAGTTGGAGAGTGATAATGGGATGGTGCTTGCTTGAGAGATCAACTCAGTCTCACCAGAGTGAACAGAGTTTACAGACTGAGTGACTGAATAGGGTTCAGTATGTACACTCTAAGATAATTGATGAGAAAATGGAGAGATGGACCGAGTGTTTTGACTGGCTGAGTGAGATTGTTGAGAGTGAACAGATAGAATGGGTGAAATGGGTTCAATATTCTAACTTGTAGGAGAAGGGAGTTGTGGAGATTGTCGTTGTTGGTGAATGGGTGAAAGTTCTAGAGAGTGTGTGGCTTGTACAAAATTGGTGGGTGAATCTTCCTGTTGATCTTCCCACATAAGCTCTTGAGGGATGTTTGCATGTGCATCTACCATATGATCAAACATGGGCATGTATCCTCCTTCATACTTCCCAGATATTTTATTTAGTACAGATCTACCTAGGTGAGCTTGAACAAACACACCACCATCTACAGTAGTCCCAGGCAGATCAGCATTGATGATTAACACTTTGGAAACATATATACCTTGTCAGCCTTCTGCACTTTGATGTGATCACATAAGCAATTGAAGATGTACTTTGAGTAATTGTAGGTTCTTCCCTCAAAGACACCAATAATGCCTAAAGAGATATGCCTTGAAAATCTATTAAGTCCAGATTTCCTATTTGAGATGCACTTAAGATAAGTATGGAAGAGAAATCTGTAGGGCTTGCAGAGTCTTCCTTTCTTTATTCCTCTCTTCTCGAAGTCACCATCATACCCCATCAGAAGAAAAACTTTCTCTATGTATTCATTTTCGAACACATCAGGATGACCAGCTTCTACATCTCCCAACTCAAGAAACCTTCTTATTGTCTGTTCATCCACTCTCAGTCTTCAATTCTTCACATCAGCCACAATAACTTGACCATCTTTTTCTATTTGGGCGGAGTTCCAGAAATCAGTGATGTGTGATTGATGAATCACAGGCTCTGCTGATAAGGCATAGAACAGCCTAGATCTTCTTAGATATCGGATAATATCTTGACACCCTTCTGAAACAGTGTCGTATGGGTTTAAGAAAGCACACACATTGTGCTCTCTCGCAAATTGATTATCCATCTGTTCATAAGAAGAAGTTTTCGTTAGAATCACATTATTGATATGAGAATAAATAGTTGTGAGATTAAACAAGAATCAAACAGTTCATTATTGAACGTTACGACATGTTTTACCTTGAACACAATGATTTGAGAGCAGAAATATATGGTTGTTTGAAGTTTTGAATTGGTAATTTTTGAATGTTATAAAAGGGGGAAAAATTTGTTGAGAGCGAGTTTTTCTAGGTCTGAAAAAGTGAACTGAAAAAGTGAATGAGTTTTGAAGTCAAAGAACATCATTTATACTTTCTCAGACATATTAATTTTATTTATTTAATGAAGTGGGACCCTAAAAAATAAGTGGGACCCTCAACAATTTTCTGTTCTAAGTTCTTCTGTGTTCTAAGTTCTTCTGTGTTCTAAGTTCTTCCACAGATCATCTATGGATTCCATAAATCATCTACGGGTGTCTTAACAACTTCTACTGATGAAGTATAACTTAAATTTTCATAGGTTACCAAACTATAAAATTAAATTATATTTTTTTGATCTTTGCTTATCCGTAGTTTACCAATCTATGGATAGACATTTAAATTTTCCACACACTGTATTTTCTGCTGATGCTTAAGATGGCACTATAGCATCTGCTGATGTTTATAGAACACTTGTAAAAAACTTATTTTGTTGTATGGTCCAAGTCCATTGCTTAGAACCATTTATTGCTATTGGACCTTGTTGACTTTGTATTCATGACAATTGAGTACAAGAAAGCTCAAATAATTTAAAAGAGAAACTTCATGTATCTTGAAGCTAAGTTGGTGCTCAGGTTCCAATTTCTTCAAATTATTAATGAAATAGACAAAGCTACTGATTGATAAACTTATCTTCATGAATTCTACTCCCCCTAAATTTGTGATTAATGTTGACAATATGCATTTATCATAAACTTCTATGAAGAATATCATGAGTGTTATTTAACTGTATGATGATGCACCCACATATATACACATTTAATGGGATCATACTATTATACTAAGCCTCTTTTTGATGAGTTATTTTGTTGAATTGAAACCTGAACATAGTTCTGATTGCAAGTATATTGTCCAGTTAAATCCATACAATAGCTAATGTATCAACTAGGCATGCAGTTTATCATGTTTTCATATTAGAAAATAATTGTTATAGGCTTCACATTCAATTCACGAAGATTTTGTCCTCCCTTTGCAAGTCAAAACATCACTTTTTCACACTTAATAACTATATACTTTAAGTTATAAGTTCTATCTTGAGATGCATTTGACATCTCATTAATGCATTGATATAAATGCTCTAGATAAATGTACAATTGATCACATAGGATTCTTTTGAGAACTTAGATATGATCATCATCAGGTCACCAGGTCTTTACTCACGTAAAACAAAGGTGCCATTAACCTAGGTCTTTGTTTACACAAAACAAAGGGATGATGAGGATCATGATCTTTTCACCTTTGATAACTGATACATAGTATGATGATCATACACCCAGGTCTTTGTTTACACAAAGCAGAGGGTGTATGTTTTGCAAAGATAGATATTATAAAGTGTTAGTAAATAATGTGCTTAGATGAGTGATTTGATCACATCAGAATAAGACTCACTTTGTGTCATCAAAATGAAGTTTCCCACAAACAATCACTTTGAATTATGTTTGGCATGCACTAAGTGTAGTTTCCACTCAAGATGAACCTACTCACATATCAAGAAATTTGCTCAGATTTAATGATATTTATGAATTCAGGAATAGACAGAGATATAGTGTACTATCATTTCCCAAAATATGTTATGCTGAAGCAGCATTACACACAGTATTTGTTTGTTCATATGATTAATCTAAGTTAATCATGCCCAGAGACTCAATTAGAAAATTAAATCTAATTGACTCAAAAGCTTTAGTGAATAAATCAGCAAGCTGATTTGTTGTATCCACTTTGACTAACTTAACCAACCCCTTTTCTGAGCAATCTCTTAGAAAATGATATCTTATTTCAATATGTTTTGTTTTTACTATGTTGCACAGATTAGCAGTTATAAACATAGCAGCAAAATTGTCTATGTAAATTGAAGTTTGAGGAAGTTGTAACCATAGTCAAGCAATTGGTTTTGCAACCAAAGAACTTGAGAACAACCAGCTGAAACAGCTATGTACTCAGCCTCAGCTGTTGATACAGAGACATTGGTTTGTTTCTTGCACTGCCATGATACTAGTCTTCGCCCGATAAATTGACATCCACCAGTTGTGGATTTTCTGTTACTGTTACATCCACCATAGTCACTGTCTGAGTATGAGTAGAGTGTAAAGTCACCATCCTTTGGATACCAAAAACCAAGTCCTGGCTTTCCTTTGAGATATCTAAAGATTCTTTTCACAGCATTCAGTTGAGATTCTTTTGGATCAGATTGGTACCTAGCACAAACACACATCAAACATAACGTCAAGTCTACTGGCAGTTAATACATAGAGATCCTATCATTGATCTATATAATCTTTGATCATAGATTTTCTTATAGAATCAGGTACAATCTTTTCAATTGTTGAGGCTAGAGTTTTGTATGAAGATGTATCAGCAAGATTATACTTCTTTAAAATTTGATGTATGTATTTTTCTTGATTGATGAAAATCCCATCTGTCTTTTGATGAAATTGAAGACCAAGGAAGAAAGTTAATTCTCCCATTGAGCTCATCTGAAATTCTGATTTCATCAATTCTTCAAAACTTACACATAATCTCTTATTAGTTGATCCAAATATAATGTCATCAACATATATTTGGACAACCAAGAGGTCTTGATGTTCTTGTTTGAGAAAGAGAGTCTGATCAATGGTTCTTCTTTTGTAGCCATGCTTAAGCAAGAAAGATGATAGTGTTTCATACCACTTTCTTGGTGCTTGGTGAAGTCCATATAAGGCTTTGTCTAGCTTGTATACCCTATGTGGATAATGAGGATCTTCAAAACCACGGGGTTGTGACACATAGACTTCCTCATCAATTTTTCCATATAGGAATGCACACTTGACATCCATCTAGTACACAGTGAACTTCTTATGTGATGCATAAGCTAGGAACACTCTTATGGCTTCAATTCTTGCAACTAGTGCAAAAACTTCATCATAGTTTATTCCCTCTTCTTATGTGTATCCTTGTGCAATCAACCTTGCCTTATTTCCTATAATGATCCCTCTATCATCAAGTTTGTTTTTGTATAGCCACCTCGTACCAATAGGATGTTGGCCTTCTGGTAAATCAACAAGAGACCATACTTTTTGCTTTCTAAATTGTTGAAGCTCTTCTTGCATAGCTTCAATCCAGCTATTGTCCTTTAAAGCAGCATCAATGTTTGGAGGAACCACTTGAGAGAGAAAACAACTGAAAAGACAAATGTTGGCAGTACCACTTTGACTTCTTGTAGTTCTCTTGGTAAGATCTCCAATGATGTTGTCGATCAGATGAGTCTTATTGATTCTTGTTGATGGAGTTGATTCAACTGGAATAGATGATTCCTGGTTAGTCATGTCTGTTGGTGCAGACTGATCCAGACCAAGTTGAGAGTTTAGGAAGTAGTCAAAATCTTCAACATGTGGTATTGAATGATCTTCAGTAGCTTGATCATTGGTAGCACCCTAAATGTCTTTTACAGGAGCTGTAGGGGTTTCTCCAGACTCAGTTTGTTCTTCCGTAGAGTTATAGGAACTTCTCCAGAATCATTTATCTCTTCCGTAAGAGTTACGGAACTTCTCCCAGAATCATTTATCTCTCCGTAGGAGTTACAGAAACTTCTCCAGAAGATAAGTGATCATTTCCACATGCAGTGTTAGTATCTGTTGGTATTTCCACCCGAGGATGTGTGTATCCTTGGAGATCAGCAGATAATGTTACTTCATTCATATGAGGTGGAACAATGGATAATACTTCATCAGAACCTGCTGTGTTCAAATAACCATATTAAATGATTCAGTCAAAGCATCTATGTCAAACAACCATGATGAACCTTTAACTGATTTAGTGAATACACATTCATCAAATGATACATTATTCTTCCATAATGTTATGTTATGGAATATAAATCCTATAAGATTTAGATGTTGAAGAATATCCAACAAAGAAACCATCATATGCTTTTTCTGAAAATTTCCCAATGACTCTTTATGTTTAAAACCTATCAACATGACACCCAAAAACTATAAGATATCCTATGTATGGTTTTCTTTTAAACAAGAACTCATAAGGAGTTTTGTTGTGTTCTTTGACGATTAATGTTCTGTTTTGAACATTGCATGCAGTATTCACTGCCTCAGCCCAAAATGTGATGGGCAATTGTGAATCAGCTAGCATTGTTTTGGCTGCTTCAATGAGAGTTTTGTTTCTTCTTTCAACCACCCTATTTTGTTATGGAGTTCTTGGTGCACTAAATTGCCTTGCAATACCTTTGCTCCTGCAAAATGAATCCAGTTCAAAATTGACAAATTCAGTACCATGTCACTCCTAAAAATTTTAACTTTTGTATCAAGTTGATTCTCAATCTTGATCATAAAGTCCATTAATGTTTCTGATGTTTCACTCTTTTGTTTTAAGAAAAAGACTCATGTAAATCTAGTGAAATCATGAACGATTACCAAATAGAGCAGTAGCTACTGAAATAACAATCTTCAGTATTATTGTGTTTCATGTCACACCATTTGCAATACATCTCTACTGATTCTTTCTTGGAATCATTTATTTTCTTTAACTTTTGTGGCTTTTCATCCTTCTTCAGCTTTGGAGTAGATTCTTTCTTTTCTACTTTATTCACCTTTTGTTTGTTTGTTGTTGAATTCCTCTTCCGTAGATCATCTACTGAATCAACATTAAGTTCTACTAAAGACATTTTCTTCTTCCGTAGATTTGGTACTGAAGAGAGGTTCTTCTTCCGCTGATGATCGACTGATGCCTTTTTCTTTTCTTTTTCCACTAAGGACTTGTGTCTTTCCTCAACAGAGGCACACTTTGCATGTCCTTCATTGGAAGAATTTTGTTGCTGAGACAGCTCTTGAAGACCTTCATTTAATTGAGTTATTCTATTGTAGATTGTGTTCAGCATGTTTCTTTGTTTAGGAGGGTATGGCATTTGTTTCTTCAAGCACTTTTGGAATTTTAGTTTCAAAAGCAAATTCTTACCCTTGTTGACAAGATCATCATCATGTTCATCAGAATCATCCAGTCATCCAAGTCATCCAAGTCATCCCACTCATCAAAGTCAAATTCTGAATTCATTTGATTATTCTTTTCTAATTCAAAGACTCAGTTTCATTCACCTCAGATTGACTATCAATGTTTGGTTGATTAGAACTAGTTCCTATATTGGTGCTTGGCACAAATGTGTTTGACAGATTATTTGTCATTGATTCAGACAAAGGAACATAGTTATTGTTAACAGGAGGTGCTACAACATTATAACCCAACCCAGACCTGTCTTTGATTCAATATGAGAATTTAGTAATTTCTCATATTGCTGAGATGAGAGCTGAAAACTTCTGAAGTTTCACTTCAGTGATGCATGATCAGCTATGGATTTGGTTAAGGAAGTGGTTAGATGCTCAACTTGTGCTTTCAGACTGTAATTTTCAGAAACAATTTTATCTAAATCCTTTTGTAAAGAGTTTATTTAATTTGATATAACTTATGTTCTCTTACATGAGATTCCTCAAAACATTGTTTCTTTAACTTTATCAGCTATTGTTGAACATGGACTCTATATCTTCTACTTCCTCAACCATATTGATGAACATAACCTATCTCTTACCTCACTTGCCATGGGTGGAACATTGTTTTCCATGTGGCCATTAGAGCTTGATTTTCTTCTAAGACTTCCTTCTCATACAAACTCTATCACATGTTCCATCTTGAAGAATGATTAGCCCAGATTCTTTTGAGTTGTTGATTCCTGCTGGTACATTGGTGGCTAGTGGGGATAAGTTGGCCAGTTGGGACTGTCTGAAAAATCTTTGACTTGATGGAGGTTGGTTAGCCTGATGATTCTAATGTTGTGCTGAGTCAGAATTTGTTGGTTGAATTCTCTTGAAAAGTGTCCATAGAGATTGCACTTAAAGCACCTAACCTTTGACTTATCAACTCCAATTCATGATGATTTACTTGCAGCTGTCAAATTCTTGTTTCTTCTTAGATATTGTTTGGCTCTATAGGCAATCATTGTCATTTGCCATTGAAGATCCATCTCCACTACATCCGGAGGCAGTTCTTTTAAATCTTGTTGACACATGTTGGAGTGGGCAATGAACTTCACAGGTATGCTTGAAAGCTTGAACTAAAAGCTGCAAAAGCTGCTTTTTGTTCTTCAGAGTCTAGAATGACAGTGATAGACTCTGATTGATTGTTAGTTGATGGTTTTTCTGATGATTTATTCTTTTGATCATTTGTTTTTTCTTTCTCTTTTCTTGACTTACTTTGAGTAGATTTCTTATGAGGTTTTGAAGCATAGAAACTTACTTCCTCTCCATCATCACTCAAAGTACAAGAGTTATCACCATCATTACTGGGTATGAAAGCACTTCAGCGCTTCTTGTTTCTTTAAAGTGATATGGTGATACATCAGTTCTTACACTCTTGTTTCTTGTTTCTTATCCATTTCAAGAGCCTCAACCTTAGCCACTAGTATCTAGTCCGACTGCTTTGAGATCTATGGTGTTCTTGAACATGGATACAGTTTGCTTCCAACTTTCTGGTAAAGTGTGGAGCATTTTCTGTTTAGTTCCTTATTTTGTGTATTTCAACTCCAGAATGTTCATTTCTGTAACAAGTTGCATAAACTTGTGGAGTTGTTGAGGAATTGATTCACCCTCAATATGAGGAATGTTTTATATTGTGAACGTAGGTGTCCTTCCTAATGCTTTGGATTTCATCACTCCCTTCACAGAGTGTTAAAGAATCTTCCACAAGGAATTTACTGTTTTATAATTTTCACATCTGATTAATATTTCTTCAGTAAAGCCATACGATATCAACTTTAACCTTCTTAATATCATCAGGTGATAAATATTTAGTGCTTATGGGTTGGTTATCATCATTATAATCTGGCCCAGGGTGGGTGGAATATAAGGACCTTTGGTTATGGAAACCCATAAGTCAGAATCTATATAGTTTACATGATTCCTAAACTTGATTTTCCAGGATTTAAATCTGTTTTTGTTTCCAACTATGGTGGTAGATAGATGATCCACCAAAGTTGCTCATGATTAGTTAAGTCTGAGATGTTAACTAATGAATTTGTTCAAGAGATATGAAAGAAATGTTGAGTTGGTTAATAACTAGATCTGCTATTCAATTGATTTGAATCTATTAGATTCAAGTTAAATGATAGATAAATATCACACACTTTTGCTTAAAAAAAGATTCAATTAGTAAAAACTGATAAATTTAAAGATTCAAGAACAATTAAAGACAACTAACACGGATAGATCAATTGATCTAAATCAATGAGCACTTGGCTCTGATACCACCTGTGAATCCTAGGATTACAATCAGGAATTATCAGCATTATTGATGTCAATTCACGTTTGCGGAATCAACGTTGGATTGGTTAAATTGTTCGTATAAATGATTATCAATATCAATAAATATTCAAGAACACGATTGATGAAACACAACTAATAATCTATTTAAATCAATTGTATTTCATTAAAACACATCAATGATTACAAATAACTAATGAACGATATCGAAAATTGTGTTGAATGATGTGACGACTACTAGGGTTTGATTGTGTGATGATTTGTCATATTGTTGTTGCTATTGAAGCCCGTGCCTTGATTCGAAACCTAGGATCCATATATATAGACAATGATGTTCTGTTAAGGAAACACCAGATCTCTTGGGATTTGAATTGTTTCTGTTAAGGAATCTCTGGATTTCTTGTGATTCGCATAACTGACATGTTGACTTGTTGACTTGTAACACTTGTATTGTTTGAATACAAGTGTTTGGACTCTGCAAGAATATTGCCTTCCGTAGATAGTTGTTCTTCTGTAGGAGACTTGTTGTTCAGCAGGAACTTGCAGTAACCCAGATGGTTTCTTATATTCCACTTTTACCTTAGAGCATGTCAGGCATTTGCTCACGTATGTAGCTAAATCTGCCTTCATGTTAGGCCATCAGTATGTGCCTTCAAGCATGGTACATTTTGTCAGAGCCAGGATGATGAAATACTTATACTTGTGCGCTTCACTCATAACCAAGTCTCTTAGATTCCCATATAAGGTACTCAAGTCTATCCATGAAATATCGTATTCCATCGGATTTGACTTCTAACTATTTATCATCCTGTTAAAGATTCGGATCTAATGTTCTCACCTTTAAGGCTTTTGTCTGTTGGATCTTGTATGCCCAAGACACATACAAATTGATGTGTTAGTATGTTATGACCCAATCGGTCATACCCATTAACAAACTAAACAAACACCAATAAATATTTATTTGTTGATAAGATCAATCAAATAGATATTGACACCAATTTAGAAAATAGGTTTCTCTAAACATTGCATTTGAAATAGAACAAATTATACGGATATTTTGTTCATGAGAATTATTTGTAACATTATTTAAGTAAGTTAAATATAACAAATAATAGTGTGTTAATGATAAAAATTAAAAGAGGTTTTAATTTTATGAATCTTATGGGTTTAAGAGTGTATAAACTTTATATAATTAAATGGGAGGGAACCCATTTCAAACTCCTCCGAATCAGCCGCCCCTTTGGGGTCTTTGGAATCTTTAGTCTTGGTTTAATACAAGACTTTAACCATCCTTGCACTCTTCCCCTTATCACACTCTCTCACACACACATGCAAAGAACTTTCTCTCTTCCTCTCTTGGCTGAAAATTTCGAATTTTTGGCTGAACTTGTAGACCATCTTGGCTGGATTTTCGGGTTTGCAAGAAGGATTTGAGTTTTGGTGTTCTACTACCGAACAAGTTAGGTGTTTGCTAAGGCTTGTGGGTATACAAGCTTGAGGACTTCTCTTTTTGAGGCTAGACATTCAAGAATCATCATCATCTTCTTCTCATCCATACTACATCATCTTGTTGTTGAAAGGTAGTTTCAAGAACACCCTATTGTGTTCTTTTTGTTTTGATAGCATTTTTTCACATACATATGATCCTTGTTTATGGGTTTTGTTTTGGGTTTAAATGGTTCATATTTTCAGATTGTTAAACACCTTCTAACCCACTTATATCCACTGCATTTTTGAAGTTTAAATGGTTAAACTACTTTGATAAACATGTAACAAACCCAACATTGGCAGCTAGAGCCGGTTATGTGGAATACTTGCTTCAAAAGTTAGTTTCTATGGACTTTTACAACCCATTAGGGGCTGTTTTGTTATGGATGAATGAATCCTCTATGTTTCAAGGTTTTATCTTATATGCTTTAGTATAAACCTTGAAAGATTACATCAAATGGTTGATTATATTGTTTGGACTAAACCCTAAAGTTTTGGTTCATGTTGCCAGAACTTTAAGGTTAAAAAAAGGGGTTCATGGTTGTTCTTGAATGTTGTATATGATCATATTTTGGTGCATAACCCATAGCCTTGACTTTATGTGTTTTGGATTTTGGTGATTGTGATTTCGTCATGTTGGTTTTGATTCTTGAGGGTTGTAATATTTGTGTTTGTATTTTGGGTTGTAATTTATTATTCACTGGTTATGTAATAAATAGATTGGTGCATTTATTTTAATAGAAAAATTGTATTAGGATATGATTTTATAAAAGAAATGCACAAGATGAGACCCAAAGAAGGACACAAAAGACATGGACACTAGAAGCATTTGGATGTGGATTCAAGTGGGAGTTCATGGACACATTTTGATGTGTCATTGTTAACCCTTAGGAAAGACCTAATGACAACTCTTGTGATGGCAAACAAGTGTAGTCAACTTAGTAGCTATGGTTATGCACTTATGTTGTATGATTATGCTTGTTCGTTGTTTTTGTATGGTTTTGTTTGATATTTGGATATGCATAACAAACTTATTAACAAACATAACAAGCTGAAAATGATGGTTCTTTATCATTAAGTGATTAATAAAAGCTTATTGTAAGGATTAATGATTTTAAGAAAAGGGGTTTATTAAAAGTGAACCATAGGGTACCTTGTATTAGAAAGGATAAAAAATATAAGGGACATAGAGTTTTCTAAACTAGTATTATGAAAATAAAATTTTTTATAAACAAGTTTAACACCGTCCTTTTGCACAACACTTGAGTCACTTGGAAACTCCTAATGGGATAAAGATCACTAACCATTTTGAGGGAACTTGTGATATGAGGTGGGGATATCATATTTGGTGGGATAAAGGTACCTAACACTTTTGTTGGAAAACTCACATGTGTGTGCAAGTAGGGTGACTTGATTTGCAAACCGTGTTATATGGATCACCTACAATGTGGTTTACAAAGGTGTTTATGGGATAAACATGCCGACCATGCATATGATGTTTAAGTCGATCCCATACCCCTAGAAGTTGCAAAGGGTTGCAATTGTCAAAATGTTGACTACCTTGTTAATTTAAACAATGGGATAAAGGTTACCTAACCACTATTTAAATGGAACATTGGATTCTAGAATTTCAAAATTATGTAAGACACATATAAGAGCTTTAATAACTAAAATATGAATAATATCGAAAATTACTAAAATTGAACTTTGTTAATTTTATAAATGGCCACCAACAACAAGAAAATAATGATATCCCGTCCGCTCACTCACTATCACTAAGGACCATTCTCCAAAAGGAACGTCTAAACCATAAAAACTTTATAGATTGGTTTCGAAACTTAAGAATTGTTCTCAAGCAAGAGAAACAATCATATATTTTAGACGATCTGATTCCCGATCAACCTAATGAGGATGATGAGGAGGCCATAATAAATGGGTGAAATACACTGAGGACTTGGTCCAAGTGTCTTGCTCATGTTGGCAAGTATGACTCCAGATCTCCAAAAGGGAGTATGAACATCATGGAGCTAAGACATGATTACCAGTTGAAGGAAACATTCCAACAACAAGCAAGGGTAGAGCGCTTCGAAACGGTTCGAGCACTCCATGCATGTCGTATGGATGACACCTAATTTGTTTCATCTTATGTACTTAAGATGAAAAGCAACATTCACCGCTTGAAAGGCTGAATTGTTTCGTCTCGAAAGAGTTGGCTAGGGATTTGATCCTCAACTATTTGTCAAAAAGGTTTGATAACTTTGTCATGATTATAACATAAA